>VDFB02098421.1:0-16096 GCA_007258455.2 Sequoia sempervirens | reverse complement strand
AAGTTTAGATGTTTTTGAAGGGCAGATCATCGATGAGTTCAAAAGGGATCAAGGAGATTGGAACCCTGAAGATTGTGATACAGAGGGGGTCCTTAATCTAAAAGGTAATAGCATTCCCAAGGGAATGGTGGCCTTAGAAATAATTTTTGATTCAGATCCAAGGGCTCAGGAAAAGGTATCAATCAAAGATAAAGGAGGTGAATATGAAATTGTTAATCTAGCTGATTTTGGCCCAAAAAGAAATGTTTACATAGGGACAGCTTTCCCTGAAGCAATTAGAAAAGATATACTAAAATCATTGGAAAAGGATATTGCTGCAATAGCCTGGGGGTATGAAGATCTAAACACATTTAATGATTCTGTTATGACTCACACTATTCCTTTGAGGCTTGAAGCTAAACCATTTCTATAGAAACAACGTCCTATCAACGCCCTGATTGAACCACTGATCTTTAAAGAACTTCAAAAATTTCTTTCTGCAAGAATAATCTTCCCTATATGACATTCAATATGCGTGGCTAACTTGGTTCCGGTCCGTAAGAAAAATGGGGAGATTAGGCTATGTGTAGATTTTAGGAATCTGAACAAAGCTTCAGAAAAAGACAACTACCCACTCCCTTCACTGGATGAAGTTTTGTAGACTGTCAACGTGTCTCAGATGATATCATTGCTGGATGGTTATTCTGGATACAATTAGGTGATGGTTAACTGTGAAGACAAAATTGTTATGCCTTGCATAACCACCCCATTTTATTTTGGAACAAAATAGGTCCCCCTTCTTCTTTTTTTTCTGCTTTTGTTTTCTTCGCCTTTGGTTGTCTGGTTTGGTCTTGGGAGTTCTCTTGTTTTCCTCCTGAGTTTGTTTTTGTTTTGCTGAATTTGGTTATGCCTCAGTTAAAGTTGGGTTCCTTTTTGTTGAAAATTAAGTGGAATGGTGAAAAATGATATATTTTATATGCTTCTGAGGACTAATGGAGACCTTGTTTTATAGGATTGAATCACTCATCTAAAGATATCTCTCAAGGAGGTCAGTTGGAAGGCATCCCTCAATCCAGTTTGGCATAAAAGTCCTTAATAATAAAGTCAGCAAGACCTTCCAGATGTCTTAATGACTAGTAGTGCTTCCATTCATTTGAAATGTCCCGGTCACCATGACATCTCAATCGCTGTAGGTTTTCATATGTCTCCCTGACATGCTAAAGTCTCACCGACCAATTGCACAAAAGGTCAACGTCACCAAAAGATTTATGCTCGATGAAAGGTCTTGCTGACCCATGATGTCTTGGAAAAAGGTTATACATTTGGCATAAGGTCTTGCCAAAGAGACGAGGCCTCGGTGATAGAGGTAGATTCAGGATAAAGTCTCACCGACAGGGTGGACTCTTGCCAAGATGAAGTGATGTCGGTGTAGTGGTTTGAGTTTAGTATGAAGTCCCGATGACCGAGTGATGTCTCTCTAAAAGATTTAAGTTCGATATGATGTCTGACCGAAGGGGTAAAGTCTTGCCGACTGGGCGGAGTCTTGTTGAAATATGAAGGCCTCAAAGAGAAGTCATGTCGAACGATGAAGGGTCTCGGCAAAAGTTTTGAGCTCAGTGAAAGGTATCGCCGACCCTGGAAAGTATCCTCGAAATGAAGTGAGCTCTCAGTGAAAGGGCGTGACTTTGTTGTAATGTCTCGATGAAGGAAGCTAGTCTCGCTCGCATGAGATGATATCAGCATAAGTTCTTGCCAATCTGTCGGAGTCTCGGGGAAAAGGGGATGTCATCAGAAATATCTCACCGAGATAGATAACATCGGCATGAAGTCTCACCGATAGGGTGGACTCTCGCTAAAAAAGAATGAGCTCAGGGAGAATGGAGGAGCTCGACATTATGTCTCACCGATAGGGTAGGGTCTCCCCGAGATGAAATGAGCTTGCCGAAGAATCTTGAGTTCGGTGTGATGTCTGGCTGATAGCAATTGTCTCGGCGACCACTTTGGATATCAATATGACTCTGGTCGCTCACTATGGAGTCTTGCCGACTGTCAAATGTCTTGTTGATAGATGCTAGGAGCTATGATCGCATTGGGGAGACATGATTAATGTCTCACTAACATGCGATTCAGTGTGAATGACTTTTGACCGCCTGGGAATCCCACGTGAAGTGTGTTCGCCCAATCAAAGAGAACTAAGGTCGAACCCGAGATAGTTTGACTGATTGAATACCCCTGTGAGGAAGATCAATAGAATGCGACCAGTGTGGATCCGCTCTGTGAATGAGCCAATGGAGTAGCTCAGTGAGCACTGGTGTGGAGATCTAACGAAAATCCTGATGCTGCTTCCAGAGATGGTCAACTTGCAGAAGGATCTGGAGCGAGAATCGGGTAGAAAGGAGGAAGAAACCGTGAGTCACAGTGATAGTTGGGATCACTATTGGCAAAGGGGGATCAACATTAATGATGATAATTTAGAGCATTCAAAGCGATTCTGATGGAAATTTGAAGGTGGACACAGAGGCCATAAGTAAATGTCATAGTTCCAAAAGATCTAGAGGTCATCACTGAAGCAATCTTTCACCGACATGGACATGGAGGATACAATTGAATGCAACATTATCTTCATTCTGAAAATATTTGAGGGTTGACCCTCTTGTAATGAAACTGATATTTTGTAAAACCCTAAAGAGGGTCTAGCGCACTCTTTTTGGAATGTTTTGTATATATGGCATTTTTGCCTCTTTGTAAGAGAGAGGAGGAAAGTAGGAAAATAGGAATTTTTCTAAAAGTAGAAAAACTTAAGAGTAGCAGTAGAATAGGAGTTAGATTGGATAGAAGGAAGTGATGTAGCTTTCAAGTTTTCTTAGTATAGATTGAAATAGTCTAAAGATATAGGTTTTCTGTACACTGGTGATTGTGCCAAACTTGTAAATGTTGCTTATTTTTTTCACTAATAGTAGAAGCAACCAAATTTAAATCTACTTCATGTTGTGTTCTAGAATGTTATTCATTTTGGGTTAATCATTTGATTGAAAAGCTTTCAAGGAATGAAATCTTATTTTATGTTTTGTTTAAATGGTAAGTTACAATCTATTGTTGAAAGTTAGCACTATGAATGAATGAAGCTATGTGTTAATCACAAGTTGATTTTGTTATCCAGTTTTAGTTAGCAATTCCTTGAAAGGTAACAATTCTGTTTAATTTGGATGAATTATTATTCTCTTCAGTTCCAAGGCTTTGTTCTATCTTTTTCTATTTTTTTTAAAAACCCCAATTAAAGTAGGTTTGGATTTATGCTTGATCTTAGAACAATCCAAAAGCTCAACACCAGCAGGCCCCTTGAACATTATAGTTCACATCAACCAATGAGTGAAATCAGCACAGTCGAGAACCGATTACAAAGACCTTGGGAGCTAAGATATCCATGTGTTATTATTTCTCTTTCAGGAGAGTAAAATAGTGATATTTTGTTTAACTGTTGTTGTGCTATTCTGACCATCAACAGAGAACTGGTGCTAGAAGGAGGTCCTCCTTGAGTAATTTTGGATTGTTATGAGTTGGAGTGGGTTAGATCTTGGAAAACTAGGCTCCAATGGGTAGCCCTTTGTATACACCAGAACTTTCCCAAAAAATCCCTTGTCATCTGTATGATAGGATTCCTTTATTTTTCCCTAACACTGGGAAAAATGCTTCTGAACATGTCAAAAATTGTAGGTGTATATTCATTTTTCTCTAGATTCAGCATTAGGATATCATCTGCCAGTTATTTGTCAAAACACTTCAAGGTACAGCAAGGCAATGGTATGATAATCTGCCACCAGATTTTGTTTGTTCATGGATATAATTTAAAATCTTATTTTTAGAACAGTTTGATCCTCATGCACATGCACTACACCTGTTACATGAATTTGCAACTACGAAAAGGATACCATTAGAACACATTTATCGATTTAATCACATGTTTTTGTTTATGTATCAAAGGGTTCAATCTTTAGATTTGGTTATTGATGATCATATATTGATAGAAAATTATTATTGGGATTTAAACACCTCATTTACAACCAAAGTTAGACATTGTGGTGAGGATACATCCTTGCATGATGTATTGAGCAAAGCTCTCTTATTGGCACAATTTGGACATGACACTAAAAAGTCAGATAGCCAAACTCAGGGTTATAATCCTCTTGTGCTTGCAAATTGCCATCATCTGTAGCCTTATGCCACTTCACCCACCATCCCTACCCAGGTGCAATCATTCTCACCAAGTAGCTACAACCTTCCTAAGCTTCCAAGTACCACATTCCCCAACTCCCCGTATCAAGTCAATCCCACACAAGACCACTAGGAGAACTTCTCTCTACAAAATCCCATCACAGAGTTAAGTACTCCACTTGTCAATGAGGTTTTGACCATATCATCTCTTTTCAGTCATATTCCAAAGCATAGTCCATTACATCACAATGAAGTTGAAGATGAAACATTTGATGAACCAGAATCTAATTTTGATGACTTGTTTGGTAAAAAGCATGAAATGGATGTAAATTTAGAGCATAATGGAAATCTCAAGATAGAATCTAGCTTTGTTGAAAATTTTAGTACTAACGATGGCTTTGAAGGAGATGAGGTGTTAATATGAGATTGTTGTCATGAGAAATCAACAATATCTTCCAACAATTTGAACAACTCTTCTGATCAAGATAAGAATCAGGGTGACGAGGAATGGATATAGGAACATGGTTCATGTTGGATTGATATCCCTCGTATGAAAAATCGAATAAGGGAAAAATTAGAAGAGCTGGGAGATCTGAAACTATCAGAACTTGTTGGGCCAAGTGGATGTAGGATACATTGAACTAATCAACACTCTTAGATTGATTGCCATGTCTTCCTAGGAAGGATGGAGTTGTATTTCAAGCAACTAATCACTAGTGAAGGAATACTTATGGAATATCCTTGGAGTACGTATCCCCTCAATGAGGGGGATGAAACAACTAGCATGCATGAAAATGATAATCTGTCCATCCAAAATGATGAGAGTAACTGTGTGAAGAGGTTTAATTCTTCCCTATCTTTTGATGACCTTGATCCTTGCATTGAGATGGATTCAACCGCTGATGAGACTCCTCCACCTAGTGAGGCTTGATAGAAGTGGAGAATGGATTCATCGATGCATTCATAGATTCTTTCATGATGGTGATTGAGGAAGAAACACACTTTGATGGGTTAACACAAGAGGATGACTCCGTTGATTTAAGTATTGAACAGATTGAAACAGATAACACACTTCAAGATGAGATTGCCAATGAATCTTGTGGTCAAAGATAAAGACTTAAATTCCAAAATGAAATTTTGAGGGAAGAAGTTCAAGTAGATGTGCAAATCAGTCAAGTGTTCCCTGAAGAAATTCATGACAGGGTACATTTGGATGAAGCAGAGGGATGCCAAGAAAGTGACCAAGAGGTTATCTCAGAAGTTGAATCACTTCAATATGATGAAGAGAATGAGACAAGGGAGTATTTTCTTGATTTTAATTCTGTTTACTCAAATTTGTTGTTTGAAGAAAGTATTTGCTTAGCATCCACTAATGAATTTGATCTTAATACTAATAAATTTGATGTTGAATGGCATGTTCTTGTTGATGATGTGCAGGAATATGAATTGAGAAAGTGCTTTCTTGACTTTGACTCCATGCATTCAAATGAGTTCGAAGGAAACCCTTGTTCACCATGTGCCAGTATCCCTAAAATCAATGGTGATAAGATGGATGCAGATTCTCAAACCCTTGAGGGTGACATGTTTCAAGAGAGTGTTGAAAGTAAGACTTCATCTCAAAAAATCCAAAAAAAAATTGACTCTATACCTGAGATGAATACAGAGATGTTGGTTAGTGAATATCCTAGCTGCAAGACAAACCTTGCTTCAGTGGTGTTCCATGAGCTGAAATCTCGAGAGAAGGAATTCATACAATACAAGTCTACATCAGCGATTAGAAATCTTCTGAATTAGGTGGTGTCCTTTCATTATCCTCTGTGGTTCAATGATCTTCAGTTTGATTATGGCATTGTAGATAGTAAAACATGCTTGTGGGTAAATCATGAAAAATTGAAAACCCACAACTGATAATATTTTAAGCTTTATGCCCTCAGAATGAACTTATTGCACATAAACTTCATATTTCTGAGTACAAAGATAAACTTGCTAGGTTTAGAACTATGCCTAGTAAGTTAAGATTGTTGCACATAATGAAAAATCAGTCAAGTCAATGTACAAATTTTTACAGTTTTGTGTTTGTAAATATTAGCTTTAGAGTTAGTTTAGGATTAGGATTGGTTAGTGTTGGTTTTTGCTTTAGTTAGTTTTCTTTTTGTTCTATTGTTTTCCTTTTCCCGTGTTCTCTTGTTTTTTTGTTTGTAAATATTTTTCTTTTTTGTTTGTAAATATTTTTTTTGCTTTTTTGTTTGTAAATAGTTTTGTTGTTTGTTTCCATTTTGTTCTTCTTTTGTCCTTTTGTTTGTTCTTTTAGGTGTTTGTTTTTTTTTGTTCTTTGGGTTTCTATTCTTTCCATCTTGAAATGGTGGGTTGTTATCTGAAGCATACTTTGGTTATTAGGAGAAAAGTGGTTTAGATACTTTTAGGTTTTGAGTGGATGATTTTGTCCTAAATTCTTTGTTTTATGCCCATTGTCAATAAGATTTGTGGAAAGTCTTGAAAATAAGGTGCAAAGTAAACAATCTTCATTAACTACCTCTGGATCTATCACAAATCATCAAGATCATCTCCCTTTGTAATGGTATATTTGTCCTAGGATGATAGTGTTGTAAGATTTGAGTGAAAAATCTGATCTCCCAAGTGCTGTTATGAGGTCCATGGTAGTTTTCAACCCATAGCAGATGTTTGGCATCTGCCATATTGAGAAAAAAATTAAATGGAATATCTGAAACTCCAAGAGAAAAAGAAAAACAAGAACTATCTAAAAAGAAAAGAGGGACTCAATATGAATGGGTGATTCTAGTATTCTACTAGGCTATGGGATTTCACCTAAGTGGTAGTAGAGTAATGTTGTGAGAAAACTAGAGGTATCTCTATCGAGGCTATAGATGTTGACTGGCAAATGAGCAATGCCTAGATATCATTGCACAATACCTAAAACAGAATCAACTCATGTAGTTTAAATCTTGCACATTGTTGTTCAAAAGATGAGGAGAACTTTATAAAATGATGATGCACCATTAAGCACACCCATAGATTCAGGGGTAGCCATTGTTGATTTACATTTGAGATTCTATCTCAACCTTGGTTGTTAAAACTGACCCAACTGGAGTTGTGATGTTCATAAACTAGGAGTTCTGTGTAGCTGAATCCTTCAGTTTCTTGAAAATGGTTAAACCATTTTCTCAGCCGAGTCACCATTTGTTATGCCCTGCATAACCACCCCATTTTATTCTAGAACAAATGGGTCCCCCCTTTTGTTTTCTTCACCTTTGGTTTTCTGGTTTGGTCTTGGGAGTTCTCTTATTTTCCTCCTAAGTTTGTTTTTGTTTTGTTGAATTCGGTTTTGCCTCAATTAAAGTTGGGTTCCTTTTTTTTGAAAATTAAGTGGAATGGTGAAAATGATCTATTTGATATGCTTCTGAGGACTGATGGAGACCTTGTTTTGCAGGATTGAATTGCTCATCTAAAGATATCTCTCAAGGAGGTCAGTTGGAAGGCATCCCTCAATCCAGTTTGGCATAAAACTCCTCAAGAAGAAAGTCGGAAAGACCTTATAGATGTCTTTCTGACTAGCAGTTGTTCCATTCATTTGAAATGTCCCGGTTGCCATGACATCTTAGTCACCATAGGTTTTCATATGTCTCCCCGACATGCTAGAGTCTCACCGACTGATTGCACATAAGGTTAGTGTTGCCGAAATATTTTCCCTTGATGAAAGGTCTTGCCGACCCATGATGTCTCAGTGAGAGGTTATACCTTTGGTACAAGATTTGGTCGAAGAGGCAAGGTCTCAGTAATAGAGGTGGCTTTGGGATAAAGTCTCGCTTATAGGGTGCACTCTTGCTGAGATGAAGCAATGTCAGCATAGTGGTTTGAGTTCTGAATGAAGTCCCCGCGACCAAGTGATATCTCACAGAAAGATTTAAGTTTGGCATGATGTTTGGCCAAAGGGATAAATTCTTGCTGACTGGGCAGAGTCTCATTGAAAGATGAAGGCCTCAAAGAGAAGTCCTGTTGACCAATGAAGGGTCTCGGTGAAAGTTTTGAGCTCTACGAAAGGTCTCACCGACCAAGCAAAGTCTCCCCGAAATGAAGTGAGCTCTTGGAAAAAGGGCGTGACTTCGGTGTAATGTCTCGATGAAGGAAACTAATCTCGCCAATATCAGATGATATCAGCATAAGGTCTTGCCGATTTGTCGAAGTCTCGGCGAAAATTGGATGTCATTGGAAAGATCTCACCAAGAGAGATAATGTCGGCATGAAGTCTCACCAATAGGGTGGACTCTCGTTGAAACAAAATGAGCTTGAGGAGAATGGAGGAGCTTGAAATAATGTCTCACTGACAAGATAGGGTCTCCCTAAGATGAAATGAGCTTGCTGAAGGATCTTGAGTTCAACATTATGTCTGACCAATAGCGATTGTCTCATCGACCACTGTGGATATCGATATGACTCTCGCCGCTTGCTATGGAGTCTTGCCGATAGTTGCTAGGAGGTATGATCACATCAGGGAGACACAATTAGTGTCTCACTGACATGAAATTTGGTGTGAATGACTTTTGACTGCCCAAAAATCCCACGTGGTGTGTGTTCTCCCAATCATAGAGAACTAAGGGAAAACCCGAGACAATTTGACCAATTGACTACCCCTATGAGGAAGATCAACAAAATGCAACTAGTAAAGATCCACTTTGTGAATGAGCTGATGGAGTAGCTCGGTGAGCACTGGTGTGGAGATCTAATGAAAATCATGATGCTACTTCCATAGATGGTCAACTTGCAGAAGGATCTGGAGCGAGAATCAGGCAAAAAGGAGGAAGAAACTATGAGTCATAGTGACAATTGGGATCGCTACTGGCAAAGGGGGATCAACATTAATGATGATACTTTAGAGCATTCAAAGTGATTTTGATGGAAGTTTGAAGGTGGACACAAAGGTCATAAGTAAATGCCATAGTTGCAAAAGATCTAGAGGTCATCCCTGAAGCAATCTTTCACTGACATGGACATGAAGGATGCAATTGAATGCAACATTAACTTCATTCAGAAAAGATCTGAGGGTCGACCCTCCTGTAATGAAACTAATATTTTGTAAAACCCTCAATAGGGGCCAGTGCATTCTTTTTGGCACATTCTGTATATATGGCATTTTTGGCTCTTTGTGAGAGAGAGGAGGAAAGTAGGAAAATATGATTTTTTCTAAAAGTAGAAAAACTTAAGAGTAGTAGTAGAATAGGAGTTAAATTGGATAGAAGGCAGTGATGTATCTTTCAAGTTTTCTTAGTATAGATGGAAATAGTCTGAAGATATAGGTTTTCTATACACTGGTGAATGTGCCAGACTTGTAAATGTTGCTTATCTATTTCACTAACAATAGAAGCACCCAGATTTAAATCTACTTCATGTTGTGTTCCAGAATGGTATTCATTTTGGGTTAATCATTTGATTTGAAAATATTTCAAGGAATGAAATATTATTTTATGTTTTTTTTAAATGGTAAGTTACAATCTATTGTTGAAAGTTAGCACTGTGAATGAATGAAGTTGTGTGTTAATCACAATTTGATTTTGTTCTCCAGTTTTAGTTAGAAATTCCTTGAAAGGTAACAATTCTGGTTAATTTGGATGAATTATTATTCTCTTCAATTCCAAAGCTTTGTTCTATCTTTTTCTGTTTCTTTAAAAAACCCTAGTTAAAGTAGGTTTGAATTTATGCTTGATCTTAGAATAATCCAGAAGCTCAACACCACTAGGCCCCTTGAACATTATAGTTCACATCAACCACTTAGTGAAATCAACATAGTCAAGAACCGATTACAAAGACCTTAGGAGCTAAAATATCCATGTGTTATTCTTTCTCTTTCAAGAGAGAATAATAGTGATATTCTATTTAATTATTGTTGTGCTATTCTGACCATCAACCAGAATGAAGATATCCTTCACTACTAAGTGGGGAACATTTGCTTATAGAAGTATGCCATTTGGTTTCATAAACACTGGAGCAACCTTTCAGCATGCCATGGACATAGTATTCAAAGATATGATTGGTAAATGCATCATCATTTACATGAATGACCTGACAGTATTCTCTAAAGATAGACTAAATCATGATGCAAACCTGGCTAAAGTTCTTGAAAGATGTATTCAATATGGTGTCTCCCTGAATCCTAAAAAGTGTGTGTTTGGGGTTTTTGAAGGGAAAATTTTGGGACACATAATCTCTGAAAGAGGAATATCGATTGATCTAGACCAAGCTGAGTCCATTCTGAAGATAGCCATGCCAGGAAGTAAGAAGGAGATGAGATCTTTCTTTGGAAAGATCAACTTTGTGAGAAAGTTTATCATGGGTTTTGCAGAAATTGTAAAACCAATGAATGAAATGATGAAGAAAGATGTTGTAATAGAATGGAGTAATGAGGCAAAGGCCACATTTTCTCAAGTCAAAGGATCCATTTCAGAAGCGCTAGTCCTCACTAGCCCTGACTACTTGAAGCCATTCTATATTAATTCTTTTGCTTCTAAACATTCCTGTGTAGCTGTCCTAACTCAACAAAGAGAAGAGGGAGAGGATAGGCCAATTGCTTTCATGAGTCCTCCATTTAAGAATGCTGAAGTTAAGTACCCACCTCTTGAAAAACAAGCTTTTTCATTGGTCAGAGTTGTCAAGAAGTTCAGACATTACATCCTCCGAAGTCAAATTATTGTTGTAGTTCCTGATGCTGCTGTAAAGTCTTTACTTATGCAAAGCGACTTGGGAGAACAAAGGGGGAAATGGATGGTCATTTTGCAAGAGTTTGATCTGGAGATTCTCCCTATGAAACTTGTTCAAGTTCTGGGCCTATCTAAATCTATAGCCAATGCTGGCGAGAACATTATATGTCAGTAATACATGACACTCTCTTTTTCCAGTGACCCTTGGTATGCCGATATCATCTATTTCATGCTTAATAATTAGTGCCTAGAGGGAATGAATACGACTCAGAGGAGAGCACTGAGAATGAAGAGCTCCCATTATATGCTCAAAGGAGGATTTCTCTAAAGGAAAAATTTTGATGGAGTGTACCTACGATGCCTTGATCATCAACAAGAGGCTAAACACATGATTGTTGAATTCCATGGGAAACATGGCACAGGTCATGGTTTTGCAGACTCATTAGCACATCAGATCCTCAAATTTGGTTACTACTGGCCATGTGTGTTCAAATATTCCCATCAACATGTAAGAACATGTCACATATGTTAGATTTTTGCATCAAAAGAATGCCATTCGGCCATTGCATTGCAGCCTATTTATGAGGTAAGGCCATTTTCCCAATGGGCACTAGATTTTATTGGGGTAATTAACCCAAATTCTTCTACAGGAAATAAATTTATTCTGACTGCCATAGATTACTGCATGAGATGGAAAGAGGCTATACCTTGCAAGAACAACATGATAGAGGTAGTAATCAAGTTCCTCACCGAATGCATCACAACTAGGTTTGGGGTACCCTTCGCATTGGTATGTGACAATGGCTCTTCCTTTTATTCTGTCAAGTTCATTTCATGGGCTTATGATCACAAAATTGTCTTAAATTATTCTTCAAACTATTACCCACAAGGAAATGGAGTTGCAAAATCAACCGATAAGAATCTCTTAGGGGTAATTAAAAAATTGTTAGAGAACAATCCTAGGGACTAGCATACCCACCTGAGATTCACGTAATGGGCAGATAGGACTAGGATCAAGGCTACTTTAAAGAATTCACCATTTAAGCTAGTGTATGGCCAAGAGCTTGTGTTCCCTATTCACTTGCAAATACCTATCCTTGACTTCATGCAAAAATTCTACTCTAGTGATGATAAGATAGAAGTAAGATTAGCTGCCTTGTTGAAATTAGAAGAGCAGAGGGATGTTGCATTGCAGGAATTCTTTAGACACCAAGCTACTGTCAAATGTTGGTTTGACAAAAGAGCCAAAATCAAGGCTTTCAAAATATCATACCTTGTGTTGCTATGGGATAAAGCTAGTGAAAAGAAGGGCGGTCACCAAAAATTTGATAAGCTTTTGTTAGGTCCCTATCAAATTGAAGAGATCCTAGGAGAAAATGCTTTTCGACTAAGCTGTTTAATGGGAGAACCTGTTCCATTTCCTATCAATGGATAGTTTCTTAAACATTATTTTGAGTCATGAATTTTGGTATTTTTTCTATAGAGTACATTTATGAAAGTAGTTTTTTTTTGAATTTTGGCTTGTAAATAGTTTCGCCCCATAAATAGTCTCTATATGGGCAATTTTTTTTTCCTGCTTGTAACAGTTTTGTTGTTTGTTTGTTTATTCTTTCTTTTTTCCTTTTCGCTTCCCTTTGTTGTTCTTTTGTGTATCATTCCATTTTGTTCTTGCTTATCTATTCTTTCCTTTCTTGAAATGGTTGGTTGTTATCCGAAGTATACTTTGGTTACTAGGAGAGAAGCAAATAGATGTTTTAGCTTTTTGATTTGATGATTTTGTCCCAAATTCATTTTTTTATGCCTCCATTATCAATAAGAGTCAGGAAAGTCTGAAAACAAGGTGCAAAGTAAACAATCTACTATTCACTACCTCTAAACTGCCACAAATCATTAAGACCATCTCCTTTGTATCGGCATATTTGTCCTAGGGTGATAGTGTTGTAAGATTTGAGTGAAAAATCTGATCTCCCAAGTGTTGTTATGAGGTCCATGGTAGTTTTCAACCCAGATCAGATGTTAAACATTTGACATATTGAAAAAGAACTAAATGAAATATCTAAAACTCCAAGAAAAAGAAAGAAAAAAGGAAAACTATCTTAAAAGGAAGAGAAGACTCACTATGAATGGGTATCCCTAGTATCTCTACTTGGCTATGGATGCCCGAATGGCAATGGAGCAATGCTATGAGAAAATAGAGGTATCTCTGTCAAGGCTATGGACACCTGACTAGCAGCGAAGCAAGGCCTAGGATATCATTGCACAAAAGCTAAAGGAAATAAACTCATGTAGTTCAAATCTTGCACATTATTGTTCAAAAGATGAGGAAAACTTTATAAAAGGATGAGGCACCATCAAGCACACACATAGATTCAGGGTTAGCTAGTGTTGACTTACATTTGAGATTCTAGCTCAACCTTGCTTGTTAAAACTAACCCAACTAGAGTTGTGATGTTCATAAACTAGGAGTTCTGGGTAGCTAAATCCTTCACATTCTTGAAAATGGTTAAACCATTTTCCGAAAGCCGAAATGCCATTTGTTATGTGCTCTTGCATAACTACCCCATTTTATTTTGGAACAAAATGGGTCCCCCTTTTTCTTTCATTTTCTTCGCCTTTGGTTGTCTAGTTTGGTCTTAGGAGTTCTTTTGTTTTCCTCCTAAGTTTTTGTTTTGTTCTATCAGATTTTGGTTCTGCTTCAGCCAAAGTTGGGTTTCTTTTGTTAAAATTGAAGGCATGATGAACAATAGTGTATTTAATATTCTTTGAGGACTAATGGAGGAATTTGTGTTGTAGGATTAAATTATACACTTGATGATATTTCTCAAGGAAGTCAGCTAGGAAGCATACCTCTGTCACATTTGGTATAAAACTCTTCAAAGGATAAAGTTGTTGAGATCAACTCAATGTCTTGTCGACTAGCAGTTTGGTTCTATTCATTTGAAATATATCGGTCGGCCAAAAATTTTAATCGCCATGGGTTTTTATATATCTTGCTAACCAAAGGAAGTCTCACCGACCGTTGCACACAAGGTTAGCATCAGGGAGAGCTCTTGCTGACACGGGAAGGTCTCACCAAGATGGATGGTGCCTTTGGTATAATGGTTTGTGCTCGGAGAGAGGTCTATCCAAGTGGTGGAGGTTTCTATGAAAAAAGGGTTACTTGGGGAGAAGTTTTCTCGACTCTCTAGAAGTCTCACCGAACGGTGGGGGGATTCACTATAACGTCTTTCCGACCGAATGGAGTCTCCCCGAAATGAAATGAGCTCACCAAAAGGAGGCATCATTGCTATGAGGTCTAGACGAATGATCGTTGTCTCACCAAAAAAAGGGGGGCTCGGTGTGAAGTCTTCCCAACCAGTGGGAGTCCCAACGAAGTGCAAGGGTTCAAGCTCGGGAAGAAAGGAAGGGGTCAGTGTAATGTCTTACTGACAAATAGTGGTCTCGCTGAAGGAAGTTGAGCTTGGCATGATATCTCGTCGATGATGGTATGTCTCACTGAAGGTCTTGTGGCTTTGTTATGATATCTTGCAGACTGAGAGAGTCTTGCCGATAGCGATGGTCTTGGCGATGGAAAGGGATATCGCTATAACTTTTGCACACTTGCTATGACCTCTGGCCGATAATGATTGTCTTGCCGATGGTTTTTGTGATATCGATATAACTTTTGCATTCGATATGAGGTCTCATTGCTAGTTGTATGCTACGCCGATAGTTGCTATAGAGCATAATTGCATCGGGGAGACATGATTAGTGTCTCACTGACATGTGATTCTGTTTGAATGACCTTTTGACCACTTGGAAAGATTAAGTGGCATGCATTCAACCAATCAGAGGGGACTAAAGGTGAACCATTGATAGTTTGATAGATTGACTACCCCTATGAAGAAGATCAATAGAATGTGTGCGGCATGGGTTGGCTCAGTGAAGCAATGGTGTTTGGATCTAACAGGGCAGGTCAGATGCTACTTCTCGAAGATGGTCAACTTGCAGAAAGACCTTCAGCACAAGAAAGCTGAAAGGAAGAAAAGGCCACAAGTCTCAGTGACAGCTGGGATCTCTACTGGAAAAAGGCAGATTGATATTAATGGCTATTCTCTAGGGCATTCAAAGCAACTCTGATGGAAGTTCAAGGGTGGACATGGAGGCCAGAAGTTAATGCAATTATTCCAAAAGATCTAGAGGCCATTCCTAGAGCCATCCTTCACCGACATGGACACGGGGATGCACATTGAATGCAACATTAACTTCATTCCAAAAATATCTAAGGGCTGACCTTTCTGAAACCAACCGATATTTTGTAAAACCCTAAAATAGGGGGTAGCACATTTTGTTTTGGCACGTTCTGTATATATGACATTTTTGCCTCTTTTTTTTCAAGGACAAGATAGAGAGAGAGAAAAAAAGAAAAAGATAGATAGAGATTTCAGGGAGAGACAAAGATTTTTTTTCAGTAGTAGGGATTTTCTGAAAGATAGAGGAGACAAAAATGCATCCTATTTCTTTGTAATGGGAGCTTCTTTTTTCTTCTTAGTTAGGAATTAGATTCAGCATAGACAGTAATGTATCTTTCAAGTTTTCTTAGTGTAGATGGAGATGATTGGGAGTCATGGATTTTCTATACACTGGTGATTGTGCTAGATTTGTAAATGTTGTTTATCTATTTCACAAACAGTAGAAGCAACCAAATTTAAATCTACTTCATATTATGCTTCAGAATGGTATTTATCTTGGGTTAATCATTTGATTTGACAAGCTTTCAAGGAATGAAGTTTTATTTTATGTTTTGTTTAAATAGTGAGTTGCAATCTGCTATTGAAATTAGCACTACAAATGAATGAAAATGTGTGTTAATCACAAGTTAATTTTGTTCTACAGTTTTAGTTAGCAATTCCTTGAAAGGTAACAAGTCTGGTTAAGTTGGATGAATTATTATTCTCTTCAGTTCCAAAGCTTTGATCTATCTTTTTTTTCTTTAAAAACCCCAATTAAAGTAGGTTTGAATTTATGTTTGATCTTAGAACAATCCAGAAGCTCAACACTAGCAGGCCCCTTGAACATTATAGTTCACATCAACCATTGAGTGAAATCAGCACAATCGAGAACCGATTACCAAGACCTTGGGAGTTAGATATCCATGCGTTATTCTTTCTCTTTTAGGAGAGAAAATAGTAATATTTTGTTTACTATTGTTGTGC
>VDFB02098420.1:0-49151 GCA_007258455.2 Sequoia sempervirens | reverse complement strand
GTTAACAGTTTCATATTCACCTCCTTTATCTTCGATTGATACCTTTTCTCAAGCCCTTGGGTCTGAATCAAAAATTCTTTCTAAGGCCACCATTCCCTTGGGAATGCTATTACCTTTTAGATTGAGGACACCTTTATCACAGTCTTCAGGGTTCCAATCTCCTTGATCCCTTTCGGATTCATCGATGATCTGTCCTTCAAAAACATCTGAGCTTGCTAGAAAAGCAAGGATATGTCAATCATCATCAAAAGCTTGAAAGTTCTTGACATTATCAAGAACAGTCGGGGTGGATATCAATTCTACTGAGAATCTCTTAAGCTTGGAGCATTGCATGGGCTCCAGGGTACTTGCAGTAACAACTAATGAATCAGCTATTTGATTGTCTTCTCTAGGGATTAAACTAATCCCAAAAGCATAAAAGTCTTCAATCAGGTTCCATACCCGATTTCTATAAGCTGCCAGCCTTTTATTGTGACATGTGTACTGGCTGCGTACTTGGTTGATAATCACTTCCGAATCTCCTTTGACCATCAAGGCAGTGACTTTCTTCTAATGTGCCAACATCAGTCCCCGAGCTAATGCTTCATACTCTGCTATGTTGTTAGTGCATCTAAACTGCAACCTATAAGAAGCAAAGAAAGTTTTCCCTTTCGGGTTGATTAATTCAATTCTAGCACCACCCCCTGTTTTAGATTTGGATCCATCAAAAGTGAGGGTCCACAGCTGATCATGAGCTGGGGTTGATTCCTTTGAGGTTGTTGTGGGTGTTTGGATAAGATGAACCATAGGTGGGGGCACTTGATCTTTTGCATCAAATATTGGGAATGGGTGTTTAATAGATTTATTATGTGCAACATCCAATTCCTGCTTAGATATATTATGTAATACTAGGATATCTTTCCGACAATCACTTGTATCTTTGATTGATCCCTTGGGTTTTGGTATACTTGTGAGTGCGGGGGTATCAAACAAACCTTGGGGTTGTTCATCGTAACTATGCTGGTCTTGCATTATGACCGGGGCAGGTTCAGTTTGAGGAGGGACTTCCTTTGAAGGTATATTATCCCTGGTTAACATTACTGCATTTTTGGTTTCGAATGTGAAGTGGTCTAAAATGGTCTTAAGGTGACTTAGGCTAGTTTCCTCAGTTTGGGAAGCATGGTTTAAAACATTGATGCAGGGTTGACAAGTCAGTTCCGAATGATTTTGGTAATGCACCCTGCACCAATTAGGGAGTAGAAGACTCCACATATCGACGCCCTCCCCTAAGACCAGTTGATCCTGTTGCAGCTTCCTGATCAATACCTGTTGGTTTTCATTAATCATGGGATCAGGGGATTTTTGTATTGACAAATCTTTAGAGTGAAGAACCGAAAAGGTCAGAATTTCTTCTCTTTTATAAACCCCTATCTCGGTTTCAAAATAAGCTACCTCGTTGGGGCAATCATACTCAGTGATGATATGTTTGAGGCAAGGTTCGCTTTCAATCCTAATCTGCGTAGGCACTCCCCTCCATGGCAGCCACATATGTGAAAAGTCGAGGGAGAGATATCCCCCTATACTTTTCATTAAATCTCTGCTTAAGAGCATACCATAAGTCTCGGGAATGTCTGCTACCTGAATATCCATATTGGTTAAAATCCTAGGGTCAGACCCTACTTGCACACATATATTTCTCAATTCTCCAACTACATTAACCTCTATTTTATCAAGTTGGATGACCTTCTTGTTTGTTTGGACAGGGTTCAATCCTAATTTCTTGCATACAGAAAATGGCATCACATTGCCAGAAGCCCCTGAATCTAGCAGACAGTTATGTAGGTTCTTCCCACAAATTCTCAAACTCAAGAGAAATGGTGGGGTACCTACCTTGCTTTTGTACAAAGCTGCGTTCATGTCTGCAGCGGGTACCACCTTGGTTTTCCCTTTTGATTTATTAGCTTCTTCCAAAGTTTTCAGCACTATCTCTCGTTGGGCAGGGCACCACTTTAGGATGTCAAAGTATGATAAAGAGGTTTTATGTTTCTGCATCTCAGAAACAATATCAAATTCTATGTTATAGCTTGCATTACATTTGAAAACACCAGATGATTTACCCTTGTTATAGGAGTCAAGTGGACCTTTTGGTGGAGGAGGGTTATTATCAGCACTCTGATTCGGAGGCACCACCACCATATGGTTAGGTGGTGCTGATGTAGTGAACGGACCCTTATTCTGATTTCTTAAAAAAGGTCCCCCTTTTATCTAGAAAGCTTGAGCATCATATGCATCTTCCTCTGGTTCATTCTCATTCTGTATTGGGAGTGAAGGTTCTTCTTCAAAGAGGTCATAAGTCATAGCTGTATCCACTGAGTCACCTCCTTTGTTTGAATTCCCTTGGAACGTTTGGGCATCTGTCTGTGCCATCTTGACAACCTTCTCCATTTCAGGGCAGTTTACCTCGGAATGAGTTGCAGTATCATGCAACCTGCACCAGTTAGTCATAAAATTGAGGTCAGCCACATTCGCAGCATGTGGCCTGTCCTCATTAGCTTGATAATTGTAAGAAATTCCTCCATTATTTGGCCCTGTATTCCATTGTCGGTTGTTATTTGGCCTCTGGTTATATCCTCTATTTTGATTTTGATAGCCTTGGTTAGGGGAGTTTTGGCCTTGATAACCCCTCTGGCTGTGATTGTTGTTATTCTGATAATTACCTTGATTGTTATTGCTCTGATTAGAGTAATTACCTTGGTTCTGAGAGGGGCTCAGTTTAAGCCGAGCCACATCATTTGTGACTTGAGATAGAGTTTTCTTTAAGGTCTCCACCTCGGTGGTCAGTTGGAGAGTCTTTTCATTTTCTACATTCTTCACAACAAGTGGCTGACCGACAAGATTTGGTATTCCAACTTGGTTATGATGACCATGTGGACCGTGATAAGCCTGTGATTGTTGAGAGCAATCAGGAGCTCCACTGGTAAAGAATGGAATAGGAGATTGAGTTTGCAACTCAGATATAGGTTCATAATGGGAAGGAGACATCCCTAGGACAGTATTGAATAAATGAGGTGGATTAGGCATTTGATACCCCATTAAAGGAAAACCTCCTCCCAAGTTTCCTTGTTGAGAGTTAGTTTGTTGTTGTAGTTTGATGGCTAGATGATAAAGTTTAGACAGGGAATCAATATCTGCCGGCTGATAAGTCCTTTGTAGGAACAGGCCAAGCAAAGGGTCTATAACTCTAAAATATGTCTGAATGGCACTATTCTCAGCAACTAGATAGGGGTCCTGTAGTCTCCTATACATTGGTTGAAACCTGGTGTTAAACAAGGGCAGGGATTCGCATGGCTCTTTCCTAATGGTAGCAAATTGGTGGAACAAAATGGCTGGATCCACATAAACTCTGAACTGATTGATGAAAGCATTTTCTAGGTCTGTCCAACTCCGAATAGAACCTTGTGGAAGATTTAGGTACCAGTTGTACGCCATATCCCCTAAGGAATAAGGGAACAACCTACAAACTACATCATGGTGAGCTATCTGGGCTCTGGTACAAGCGTCCTTAAAAGCTTGTATGTGCTCTTCAACACTCCTTGATTCGCCATGAATGTATTTGGGACAGAATCTCTTAGGATTCTTAGGCATATCATGAAAGTCTCCAGGAATAGTCCCCAATGGAGAGGGATTATTCATAAAAAATGCCATTGGTGACGGTGGTGGGGGTTGAGCCAGTTGTAATGGCACTTGAGATGTATTCGGTGGTGGATTGATAGGTGTCCACCGAGGTATTAGTGAAAAACTCGATGGAGTGAGTGGAGCTGATAAGGGTGGTATGATGGTTGCCATAGTCTTGTGAATCTTATGTCTTGTTGGGGTCTTGAGTTCTATCAAAGGTGGTGGGTTGTCAGTTGATCGAAGAACTCTATGGGACCTCTCTAGTGAGAAAAACCCAATATTATCCAGTTTGCTCTTCTGGCCCTCCTTCTAGCGCCAAATCTGTTGATGGTCAGAATAGCACAACAACATGTAAACAGAATATTGCTATTATGTTCCTCCTGAAAGAGAAAGATAACACATGGATACCTAACTCCCAAGGTCTTGGTAATCAGTTCACGATTGTGCTGATTTCACTCAATGGTTGATGTAACTATAATGTTCAAGAGGCTTGCTGGTGTTGAGCTTCTAGATTGTTCTAAGATCAAACATATATTCAAACCTACTTTAATCGGGGGTTTTAAAGAAACAAAAAAAGATAGATCAAAGCTTTGGAATTGAAGAGAATGTTAATTCACCCAAGTAATTAGACTTATTGCATTCCAAGGAATTGTTAAACTAAAACTGCAGAATAAAATCAACTTGCAATTAACACAGTTTCATTCATTCATAGTGCAAACTTTAACAACAGATTCTAAAACATCATTTAAACAGAACATAAGATAAAATTTCATTCCTTGAAAGCCTTCCAAATCAAATAATTAACCCAAGATAAATACCATTCTAGAGCATAATATGAAGTAGATTTAAATATGGCTGCTTCTACTGTTGGTGAAACAGATAAACAACATTTACAAATCTGGCAAAATCACCAGTGTATAGAAAACCCATGTCTTCAAATCATCTCCATCTACACTAAGAAAACTTGAAAGATACATCACTGCCTTCTACTCTCAAGTTTCTCTACCTTCTAACCCTAATTTGCTAATTCTTAACAAAAGAAAATCTCTCTCTACGTGTGTCTCTCTAAAATTTATGTATCCTCCCCTTTACAAAGAGGCAAAAGTGCCATATATACAAAACGTGCCAAAGAAAATCCGTCGGCCCCTGCTTTAGGGTTTACAAAATATGTCGGTTTGCAGCAGAGTCGGCCCGAGAAGAGCTTTGAATAAAGTCAAGGATGCATTCAATGCACATACCCTGCTCATGTCGGTGAGAGATCGTTCCCAAGCATGGCCTTTCAGATCTTTTGCAACCATCGTCATCAACTCGCAGCCCTGAGTCCACCATTAATACACCACGTGTTTCATCCTTGACCTCGAAAACTGCTCCGCAGAATTGCTTTGAATGCTCCAGGGGTGTTGCCCCTTCATGCCCACCTACTCTTGCCAGCGAACGCACCGCCTATCACTAAGACTCGCCACTTCCCCTTTTCACGCTTTCCTCTCATTCTAGATCTTTCTGCAAGTTCACCCCCTTGAGAAGCAGCATCAGATGCCCTCTGGACTGAATTCACATGCCCTAATCATCCATTGGACCATTCATCCAAGCGAACATCATCTTCTGAGTATATCCATGTCGTCGATGATTTGTTGATCTTCGTCATAAGAACAACCGCAATAGCCCGACTACGATTGGTTCGCCCTCAGCTTCCTCTGATTGGTTGAACAGACACCACGTAAGATTTTCAGGCGGTCAAAAGTCGTTCAAACAGAATCGCATGTCGATAAGACACTAGCCATGTCTCCCCGATGCTTACAATGCTCCACAGTAGCTATCGGCATAACATACAACTATCGGTGAGACTTCATAGCGAGCGGCAAGAGTTATACTGATATCCAAAACCATCGGCTAGACTACCGCTTTTGGCAAGAGGTCTCACCGAAATCCACAGCAGATCCATCGCTATCAGCAAGACTATCGCTTGTCGGCAAGAGGTCATAGCGAGCCCTCAAGAGTTATACCGCTGTCAAAACCATTGGTGAGACTACTGCTTTCGGCAAGAGGTCTCACCGAAATCCACAGCAGATCCATCGCTATCGGCAAGACTATCATTTGTCGGCAAGAGGTCATAGCGAGGGAACCTTACGTCGGCGAGACTTCCTCAGTCGATAAGACATCATACTGAGTGTAACACCTTTCCCTGATGCCAGCTGTCGCCAAGAGTCTTACTGAAACATACGTACCCATCGGCAAGACAATCGTTCATCGACATGAGTCATATAGAGCCCTTAAGTCTCACCGATGTCAAAACACCTGTCGGCGAGACTACCGCACTCATCGGCAAGAGTCTCAGCGATCCTCCATGTCACATCGAAGTGCTCTTCTATCGGCGAGACTAACAGTCATCGGCAAGACATCACACCAAAGAGCAAACCTTTCGGCCGAGAGTCTCCCCGACGATACCCTCGTGAACAACTGTCGGTGAAAGTTCTCAACGGGTGTAGAAAGATAGAAAACTCACAGCGACCGAAATGTCTTGGCGATAACCTCAGTCGGTAAGACAGCAACAAGGTCTCGGCGACCCGAGCATTCCAAAGTTTACATAGCTGCTAGTCGGCCAGACAGAAAGAATGTCACATCGACTTTGGTCCTTCAGGAGTTTCATGCCAGATCTGGTTGAGGCATGCTTTCCAATAGACTCAGATATTCTCAACATGATTTAATCCTGCAAGACAATACCTTTATTAGCCCTCTAAAGCATAAAACATGCCCTCATTCGTCTTACCCTTTCATATATCCTTAGCAAGAAGAAACCCAACTCTGGCGGAGGCGGAACCAAATCCGAACCAGAGACAAACTTACCTTCAAAATAGGTGGGGGCGGAACCAAAATGAAATCGGAATCGGGACTGGAGTCGGAATGGGGGAAAAATACAAACCTTTCTCTAACTTCACATTCATCGTACCGTTCTGGCTCCGACCCTGCAAAAGATAATGCACAAGAAACAAAACCTGACCAACCGACCGAGTGATCGGAACCGGAAGCAAAACAAACCAACCCACCGGAATCGAGGCCGGAACCAAATCCGACCCTGAAACTTTTCAATGTTTCAGGTTCGAGTTCCGTCCCGACCTCGCCTCCGACAACACTCAAAAAGACGACGAAGATAAAGATGAGAAGGAAGAAAATGAAGGGGAGAAGGCACTCCACCGCAAAACATAAGGAACAAAGGCAAAAAGAACAAGACAGGCGGAACCGGGACCGGAACGGAACCCGAACTTGGAACTTTAAGAAGTTCCAGAGTTCGGTTCCGGTTTCGGTTCTGCGTCCACCGGAACAAAACAAAAACGCCAAAGAAAACAAAAGGGTCCAAAGAGGCGGAACCGGAACCGGAAAGGGAACTTGGAAGACATTCCAAAGTTCAGTTTCGGTCCCGATTCCGCGTCCGCTAAAACAAAACAAAAACGCCTAAGGCAAAAAAGAAAATTCCTAAGGCACGAGACACAGAACCAAAGGAAAACAACCATCAAACAGGAGAAAAGGACCAACCCAAATGTTAGTCGAAAACAACCAACGAAGAAGAAACAAAAAGAAAAGCGGAGTCAGAGTCGGGATGAAAAGCAAACCAGAAACCTTCAAAGAGTTCAATGTTCAGATTTAGCTCCGGACCCGGCTCCGACAGAACAAAAGACAGATTTAGGAGGAAAACAAAAGAACTCCTAAACCCAACCAAACAAACTGCAAGGTGATGAAACAAAGAAAAGGGACTCCATTTTGTTCCAAAATAAAATGGGGTGGTTATGCAAAGCATAACAGGGCCTAAATGTTTTGTTACAAACATGGTGCACTCTTGTTAATTGTTTCTTCATTCCATCATCAAATAAATAATTCGATTCCACTAATGATGCAAAACTGTTATGGGAATGATAGGAGACTCCTACGCTAAAGAGAGTTATATTTATAAATTTGGAACGGACACCTACAATTCTGCATACCAGATGACCCGTGCTTCTTCACTCTACCAGACTGAGAATACTCCCCGCATTTCTTCACTGACAAAGCTTAATGATTTTCCAATGGGCAACAACTATAACAAATAGCTCATTTAGACTTGTGATTGTATCCTTTCAATGCAAATGTTTACCCTTCACCAAATGTTTTCTGAGCCGATAGAATGTAACTAATTATTTTTATAACAATAATAAACAAGAAGTCACTAGAACATCTTTATTAATATTCTAACATTCTCTATAGAAAAAGTCACAAAGCATGCTATTGAATTACTGATTCTTATTCCAACTTCAACAAATCTCCTTCTTCTTCACTTTGTTTAGAATAACATGAAAGTTGGCTCTTGTTTCAATTTTTATGAATCTCATTTTTCTCCCTACTTTGTTTACACTAACATGAAACTTGTTCAGCTCATCTTTATGACACACTGGTGTGCATGTGTGACTGCATGCGTATACCTGTATACATG
Organism: Sequoia sempervirens; assembly: GCA_007258455.2. Lineage (NCBI taxonomy): Eukaryota > Viridiplantae > Streptophyta > Pinopsida > Cupressales > Cupressaceae > Sequoia > Sequoia sempervirens. The sequence goes on along the minus strand of VDFB02098420.1, from coordinate 41,035 downwards.
CGTGTATTCTCCCACCACTTGCTACAGTTGTCAAAAAATCTCCCTCGGATAGAAGTGTATGGAGATGGTAATTTGGCTCTTGTTTCAATTTTTATGAATCTCATTTTTCTCCTCTTACTTTTGTTTAGACTAACATGAAGCTTGTTCAACTCGTCTTTATGACACACTGGTGTGCATGTGTGGCTGTTTGTGTGCGCCTGTATGCATGCGTGTATTCTCCCACCACTTGCTGCAGTTGTCAATAAATCTTCCTCGGATGGAAGTGTATGGAGATAGTAACTTGGTTCTTGTTTCAATTTTTATGAATCTCATTTTTCTCCTCTTACTTTGTTCACACTAACATGAAACTTGTTCAACTCATCTTTTTGACACACTGGTGTGCATGTGTGGCTGTATGTGTGTGTCTGTATACGAGTGTGATTCTCTCGCCACTTGCTTCAGTTGTCAATAAATCTCCCTTGGATAGAAGTGTATGGAGATGGTAACTTGGCTCTGATTTCAATTTTTCTCTAACTCATTTTTCTCCTCTTACTTTGTTTACACTGTGCATGTGTGGCTGTATGTGTGCGCCTGTATACATGCCTGCATTCTCCCGCCACTTGCTACAGTTGTCAATAAATCTCCCTTGGATAGAAGTGGTTAATGCTAGTTCAAGAGTTCCAATTCTAGATACTTTTCGAACTCTAAAGGTACCATCCAGGCATAGATCACTTGAGCAGAATCAAGTGAAGGGTCCTAGGGATATGGAGACATCCGTAATAATTTTCATAATGCACATTTTCGAAGTCAAAGGAATTCCAAAGAAACTGGAGGAGATTCCAAATTTTCTACAAATTGACAAAATGCCTAACCATTTTATAGTTGCTATCCTTATGGTACAACCAAGCATTAGAGGTAACATTTCCTGCGAAATTTTCACATTTGATTTAGAGATGAAGATCATAGTGATGATCCGTTGGCTGAGTAAATTAGGAGGGGTTTTGTGTTGTAATTATATTGAGCTAGGGTTTAATATAGAGTACGTATCATAATATGGTGAACCCATTGAAAGCATTGTTTTTCAACGTGATAAAGGATATGCTAAATAAGAAGTCATTTCACATTGGAAAAATCCATGTCTAAGGATTTGAAGATAAGTAAAATCAAGAAGATAAAATTGCATATATATTGGATCTTGAATTGAGAAATTGGTTCAATGAATTAATCCACAATTTTGAGCCCTTCATATATATATTTTTTTAATCTAATATCTTAATTGCATAGGTGGATATATAATGACTAAAAAATTTGTTTGGCATTTTAATTTTTAACATGTTTGTTATAATGATTTGAAATTTGAACTGTTTGTTGTGGGTATGTGCCCGCTAAGATATTTTCCAGTTTGTTACCTTAACAAAGTTACTTTATTGCAGAATATGAAATCCAAGAATCAGACAAGAAGACCAAGGTTCTTTCGAAGACTTGTTCCATGTGCAAAACAATGATTGTAATCTACAAATTTTGTCTCTTTCATGCCCGAACCAAATGTAGTAAGAAATTAGGCAAATGTAAATTCAGTGAGAATGATCGATGTAAAAGGTATCTCAATGGAATGCAAGAGCTTGTCTAGAGAGGGAAATGCACTTAGGCAGTTGTATGTATACCTCTTACTCAATTCCGTATTTTTTCAATTTTAAGCATTTAGAGTTTTACAATATATGTTTGATGTAAGTAAATTCAAATAATGAAAAATAATGAAAATTTATTTGGTGGGATATTAGAGGATCAAAGTGTGATTATGTATTTGTTTGATTTTGCATCATACTTTTATTTAATTATTTATATTAAAAAAGTTCTTCGATGGATAGTTTTCAATTAATTTAGATGTATAATTTTAAATTTTAAAATATTATGATTATTATATAATATTTTATATAAATAAAAGTTGTTTTGAACTTCTATATTAGAAAGTAGTATGAATATAATTATATTTTGTTTGAATTAATGCATTATATTTTTATATGATTTAACATATAAAGTGGACTATTTATTATGAAAAAAATTGTTTGAAACAACATAGTTCTTAGTTGAAAAAATATTAAAATATTGTTAATTTTAGGTGAACATTTTAAATTTAAATCTTCTTTCATATAAATAATGAATAATGTTTTTTAGTTGGAGAATTAGTAACTAGTTAGAATGTTAGGTCAAAAGGATTGAGTGAACCTAATTACAAAAGTAGAACATTAAAAAATGGCTATATAGAAAAGCCTTCCAAAATAGAAAAAAATGAAAACCAAACTATAATTATGTTGAGAATTCTCTAACTAAGTAGCAAGGGTGGAATATAATAACATGAGCGTGTTAACAAAAACTACTAATGAGTTAACATATATTTTCAAAAATAAACTTGTAAGTAAATGAAATAACATGAAACAACTCTTTTGCAAATAAAATAACTATTAAAATCAATATACTAAAGTAAAATAGCTCTTCAAATAAAAACAAAGCCAATGATGTAATAAAATAAAATAATTCTAGTAGGGGGAGTTGATTGATGTCCCTTGCAAAACCATCCACATGGAATATAGTAATATTTTTTCACTCCAAAACACTTGAACTGCCACTTAACTATTATCAACTAAAATTTAATGTTTTGTTATGGCAAACTCTTGGATTTGAGTCTAGTTTGTACTTGTTTTGGGATATTGTGGATCTAGATAGGGGTTTGGCTCACTTTAAAGTGGACCTAAATTCATCCATTCTACAATTCCCATAGTTAACCTATATGTCCTTTTAATTTTAATTTTTTTGACCACTAAGATAGATTATTCAACCAAAAAAATGAGTTCTAACCCTAAAACTGACTTCTAAAGACCTTGAAAGTTAAAGAAAAACTCATTTTATGTCTTTTTGGAAACAAAAGTTTCAAACCAAATTAATTAGAATTAGAGGAAAATTATGGAGGATGTGACAAGTGGAAAGAGAAAGGGGTGAGGGAAATAAATACTTAAATTTAATTCCTATACAATTTGTGACTAAATTAAATAAATTAGTCCATTTATTTAATTTAGAGAGGAGAGGTGATAGAGGGGATAAAGTATTTAATTGATTAATTAAATACCTTATAGATTTATAGGACTTTAGGGATATTAATTAAATAATAGCAATATTATTTGATTAATGTGGATAAGAGGATATTTAGACAAAAAAGGGATAAATTTGACCAAACGTAAGTGGTCAAATTTAGGTGTCTACATTTTGCCCCTCTTTGAAATGGTGTTACGAAGAGCATCATTTCAAAGATGATTAAAACATAGAACTAGGGAGAACATGGTTAGATTAGGGAAGATGCCCCAATCATTCAAAGGAGTGACTAGGAAGAAAGATGATGGGAGTGAAGGTGAAGATTAGGGATTGAGGGTGCCCCCTCGAGAGGACATGCAAGTTCAAGAGAACACATGTGTGATCTCAAAATGGATGACATGATGCAAGGATAGATGGGGAAGATGATGCAAAATGATGAATAAAATGCAGGATGAGAGGAGAAGAGATAATGGAAGGAAAAGATGATAAGCAAGCAAGCACAAATGGATTGAAGAAAAATATGATGTTGCCCTGATAAAGCTACAAGCCAAGATTGATTGATGGTGGATGGTGTTGTTGATGAGGGAACGATATATCCCAAAATAACACAAGGATTGGGAAGGACACATCCTGGTGATGATAATGATGAGAGCATTGTTGATGAGGGAACGATATATCCATAAACAACACAAGGATTGGGAAGGATACATCCTGATGATGATAATGATGAGAGTGTTGTTGACAAGGGAAAGATATATCTCAAAACAACACGAGGACTGGGAAGGAGACATCCTGATGATGATAATGATCTGGAACAAGGCTAGGAACAAGACTACATATGCGATTGGATGAGTTGTGCTAGATTGAAGGGGTGAGGATTGGATTGAGATGTGAGATTGTTGAAATGAATGAAGATGATGGAGGAAAAGATGCTTAGAATAACGAATCTATATTACCCTAAGAAGATTGAAGAGATAATGAAATGATGAGGATGGATGAAAAGATTCTTAGAATAACAAATCTATATTATCCTAAGAAGATTGGAGAGATGATAAAATGATGAGGATGGATGAAAAGATGCTTAGAATTACAAATCTATATTATCCTAAGAAGATTGAAGAGATGATGATATGATGAGGATGGAGGAAGTGGAGTGATGAAAACATATAGGATAGATAGATGAGTGAGTGATGAAGGATGAATGGATGAGAAATATGTAGGGTGAGTGGATGGGGGGGTTTTGATAGATGAGAGGATGGGGGATTGAGTAATTTGATGTTATGTGTTATGCTTCCATGTAGTGAGCACTTAATTTGATATAACATGGGATACTAAGCACCAGGGTATGAGGAATCAAGGTGACTACGTATCATATGCATAGGATTAACACAACAAACAAGAAGGTTTAGCCAACATCTTGCAAAGTCACGAAGGGCTTTGGTGGGGTCGATGTTGGAAAACCACAAACACAAGAGGTTTCCCCAACATAACACAAGACCATAAGGGATCTTGGTGGGTACAACACAGGACAACCGAGAAAACATGACCACAAAAAAAACCAAGAGATTCCCCCACTTCTACCAGTCAAAGTGCACCATGATATAATGGATTGTGGTGACCTCAAGTAGGTATAGTAGGTAGCTCAAAAGATAAACATAATGCAAAAGCACCAAGAAATAACAATAAAATCTCAAATATCCTTTGCCATGAGGACTATAGGTGGATGGGATTGATGTGGTCTGATGTGAGGAATGATATATCCTATGAAGACCAAGTATGGGGTAGAGTCAAGGATCAACATGACATAAGATACCCAGGATAGGTTGGAACCTCTACAAGATATTGAATTTTTTTGTTAGGAATCAACTAGATAGGGACCCTTGGTCACACAACAGACAAGAAGACAAAACCTAAAGGATGGACCTAGGCCTAGGGGCTCATCAATGATGGCCTTGCCTACATAAAAATGTAAAGGCAATGTAGTTTGACAAACTCATACAATGGATGATGGATGATGCAACACAAGACTTAATGATAGGAAAAAACAATGATAGGCCTAGATGATGACACAATACTAACCTTATGTACAAGTCGATCGATATATACAAGATGCAAAATATTTATAGGAGTTTATGGATTGCATGGAGCTTAGAAATGGGATAGTTATCCAAATTATCAAAAGATGAATTGGGAGGATGATGGGATAGATTGATGAGAAATGTACAGCAATATGAGATTAGTAAGATGTGGGAAATAGATAGGAGTGATACTAGTGGGATGGATGGAGCCTACATCTAGATTCCAATGACAAGGGATTATGGGACGAAAGGATGATATGGATGAATGGATGGAGAGATAAAGATGGGGAGATGAAAATAATTATTGGAGGGGTGTATGGGAAGATAAGGATTGGGAAATGGAAATGTTTATTGGATCGAGGGATGAAGGCTTTGAAAGTATGAATGGAAGGTGGATGTGGGGATAATGATAGTGGGATGGAAAGGATAATAGGATGGCAGGAAGGGTGAGATACAAATTTGGAGATGGAATTGATTATAGTATGGATGATGGTATGTAATGAGATCTCCAAGGACAATGCCATGAAGTTATAATAGGCCCCACTCTAGAGATGTCATGTGTGATGAGGCAAGGGAGATGCAAGCTAGGAGGATGGGTAAATAAGGGAGTGAGATGGATATGGATATGATGTATGTGTTAGAGAATAAGTTGTTTTACTTAATTAATTACATCACATTGATTAATTAATTAAGTCACTTATTCCTCTTTATTACTTATTAAACTTAGGCACACATTAATAATTAATTATTAATTATTAAGCGCACACTAGGTTTCATTTAGGTTTCTTGATCTCCCTTCATAAGGATTGATCACATTGTAATAATTGATTCTCAAAAACGCATTTTTACAGAGAGGTTTACAGAACATTGTTTTTGGTTCTGCATGTCTTTTGCATGTGACAGGTATTCATTTGCATGCAGGTGATCTTGGATTCTAACATGGTATCAGAGCTCCTGACCTGCAGCTGCTTGTTCGTGATCTGAAGATATGGCCTCTTTGTGAGATTCAAATGCAAGGGTTTCCACAGGGATATTTTCTGCAAGATCTGGGGGTAGCCTAAATTTCTGGGCATTTTGGGACAAAACGGACCTCGCCATTGAGTCCGCAGTGCCCAAAAACCCCCATTTTCATATAAAATTTGTCCATTTTGGGGCAAGTTGGTCGAGGAGGCAAATTTTTTTTGTCTGAGGGGCCGTACGGCCTCCCCAAAGACGCTGCATCGGCGCCTCGAAAACAAAAAATCAAAAACGAGGTTTTGGGGATTCGCTACCGCAGATAAAGATTCCGCCACCGGGCGCCACCGGGCGGCCACTACCGCCACCGCCACCGCGGGTTTCCTCCCTTCCTCGCCCGCCGACTTCTTCCAAAATTATGGGCTTACTCACGGGCCGATCATATGGAGACTGTGGCCTCACCAGCCACCGGCCAGCCCCTACCGCTTCTTAGCCTCGGGCGATCCTATGGAGGACTAACGCCCTCACGCCGCACTTCAGTGGAATTCGATCCGCAAGAATATTCCTTCGGTGATTTGCGCCGAATATTCCGGTCAGATGAGGTATAATGGCCGGATTTTTTTGCAGGGGACTGCTTTTAAGGGCACGGCCGACGTCACAAATTTATGCTAGCATTTTGATGAGATTGATCAGCATGACGCCGATTTAGACGTCACTGCACGGCAATCTTACCTTGCCCCTCCTAACCCTAGTTTTTCCTAAAGAAGCAGTTTTTTTCTTTTGGCCATAACTTGGGCATACGGTATCGAAATCGGGCAAACGAGATATCGCCGGAAAGCTGATTCCGAGCTCTTTCCTGTAGTGCAGTTTATTTTACAGTATTTTTCTGTTTTACTGCATTTATTACTGTTTGAAGTCAGATGTACATTTTATGCTTCCGAGCTCATAACTTTTTGCCACGATCTCCGTTTTTCGCCTCGTTTGAAGCGTCAGAAAGGTATTGAGGAGCTCTATATTGCTGTCCATGCACTTTTTCTGTATCTGTCCCAGGTTTATCAGTTAGTCCAGATTTGGCCCGATGGGTTGTTTGGTGATTACTTGGATGTTTTGGCAGTTGGGAGAGTGCATCTTGCATCTTTGCACTTCGTTTACAGTAATATATCATTTAATAATCACTTGCTGCATCATAGATTCCAGAGTTGTTCCAGTTTGGAGTTTTCCAGTGTTCCGTGGCATCGGGGTTTCTGTTGCTTTAATCATGATTCCTTGAGTCAATCAGTGACTCTCATCCGGTTTCAGTAGTATATAGAAGAATATTTCCTTGGTTGCCTATATCAAGTTCCAGTGTTACTCTACAGAGTTCTTCCAGTGCTTCTTTGCAGCATGTAATCTCATTGTAAGGGGGTTTTGTCCCACTGGGTTTTTCCTTCTCTTACTCCATATTGCATTTGTAAATGGCACTGGATCGTGCCTAGCTGCTCTAGACCCATCTTTGCTTTCATGCATCTTTTTCTAGTGTTTTAGTTACCTCCTAAGTTTATCTTAAGGGGGGGTGTTAGAGTAATAAGTTGTTTTACTTAATTAATTACATCACATTGATTAATTAATTAAGTCACTTATTCCTCTTTATTACTTAAGCTAAACTTAGGCACATTAATAATTAATTATTAATTATTATGTGTGCACACTAGGTTTCATTTAGGGTTTCTTGATCTCCTTCATAAGGATTGATCATATTGTAATAATTGATTCTCTTAATGCATTTTAATGAGAGGCTTACGTAACAATTTCTTTGGTTCTTCATGTCTTACAGATGTGATGTATTCATTTGCATGTGGATCTTGGATTCTAACAAGATGGATAATGAAGGTAGATGGATGATAGCATGATGAGTGGATAAGGAATATGATAGTGTGGATAGAGGGGATGTATGCCAAGAGGGGTCCAAAACATGTATAAATATTTTCACTGTTTGTATCAAGATCACAAGGAGGATGAAAGGATTGAGATAAATGGCATATGATAGGTGTAGTGTAGGAAAATGCATACCATTGCATTTTCACACTTTTTTGGGCCCACCATGCTTTGTTTATCCTTATTTATGTCTTAATTGGTCCTATTTTGCATCCACAAGCCTAATAAATTATATCTTTTTATGGCTAATCCCAACAAACATCAAAGGATAAATGATAATTTAATGATTCTGGTTGTGTCCCTGATTTTTGGACTGGGACTAAGACACCACCTAGGGTGTCTTTGTCCTCCAAAAGTCTTGGGACCCTAATTTCAAATGCACCTTAAATGGGCCCCTTTTTGGAGTCTGCGCCTCAAGTTTCATGCCTCGAGACTAAGACGCCACTTAAAGGGCATCTTAGTCCTCCTTTCAGGATTTAATTTCAATTCTTGGTGGGATTTAGCCTCCTTTAGTTAATGAATTCATATGTTGGATTGTTGTGGTGTAATTTCAAGATATTAAGCATAGATAAGTATAAATACAAGGTTCCTTCACCCATTTCTTACCAAGCAAGTTGAATGAGCATTCCTAATAGCATATTTGAGTTCACAAGAGCATTCAAGAACAATTCATCAAGCATTTGGAGCCATCATCAAGATTCAAGCATCATATCAAAGATATTCTTGCATCATGTGTGTTTTTGAGCTAACATTTGTGATGTAAGGTTTTGATTCAAGCAAACAATTCAAGTCAAGATCTATCAAGCATTCCTTCAATTCAAGATCTACATCCAATCTAGCCACTTCATACAAGTTTGTAGATTTCATAACAAGGGTTTGGAGAGTTGCAACATAACACTTTGTTCATTCATCATTTCCCTTCATTATTCAATTTCATTTCAAGGTTTAATTACCAACAAGGGGTTTGACCAAGGAAAACCCCAATTTACTAACAATCAATAAGTTTTTTCTCTCTTGCATGTTTGTGTTTACAGATTTAGGTTGAAGACTTGAAGATCATTTGAAGTGCAAAGTTGCATTGTAAAGCTGTCATCTTCACGAAAAACTCACCTGCAGGCCAAATTTGGAAGTTTCAAAACCTCAAATCTGAGAAGAAGGAAGTGCAAACATTGAGACTTAGGATCACATTCAGAATTTCATAAATTTAAGACGGGACTAAGACAACAGTAAGGGTGTCTTAGTCCCCCCAAGGGTATTTTGTGAGGATTCTTTCAGATTATGTTTCAACATCTAAAGATTCCACATTTCCCCTGAAAAACAACAACGTGACTAAGACAATAGTAAGGGCGTCTTAGTCCTCCCTAGCATATTTTGACAACATTTTTGCATTTCCAGAATCCTCATCGCATTTCCAAACTTCCCAGGTACACACATCCTAACTTTTTGTTACTTAATTTTTTCATTTTCTCTCATCATTTGACTTGCATTATTAGGTTTCATGTGTTGAATGTTAAGTTGTATTTTACAGGATTTTGCTTGGTGATGAACTCTTCAAAGCCTAAAAGAACCCCTCCTAGGTCTTCCTTGTTGAGAATTGACTCACCTTTGGGTTGATAGTCAATCGAATTTAGGATCCTTGGGCATTCTTGAATGATAATTGGAGAAGAGTGGTGTTATATGACCTAGGCCATAAGGCACCCATTTCCCCTATTGTTCATTTTGGTGAACCTGACATTTTTGAACATTCATTTTCTGATTTGGAGTTCATTAAAGTCCTAGATCTAGGTTGCATTCATTCTTGCATTACATCTTGCATTAGTGAAAGTGCTTCTAAGGTTTCTCATATTTGCATTAGTGAAAGTGCATATAGGTTGCATTTTTTCTTTCTTGCATCATCTTATCTCATTGAAAAACTAAAAAGTGCATTGTCAATTATCCTAATTGCATTTAGGAACATTTTTATTGCATTTAAAATTGAAAATAATTGCATTCAATTGCTTGTCATTAGTTACTTTTTCTTACATTCATTTATATAGTTTTTTGTTTCTAAACATTAGGTCCCTGGGTAGGCAACCTAGGAACACTGTTATCAACTCAGACTTTGTTGTTTTTTTGGAAAAAAACCTTTACTGGGACTAAAATTCCCTTACTGGAATCTTAGTCCCTCTGTGGGTTTTTGGCTCAAAACCCTCTCTATGTTGTTTGTTGTCTGTTCTAGTTTTTAGAACCTCAAAATTTCATCAATAGGACCAAGACGCCCTTACTAGCATCTTAGTCCCTGTTGACTTTGACTTTGCAGTTTTCAGGGTTTGAAATTGCTTTTTTGTGCTTTTATTTGTTACTTTCAGTTTTCTATTACAATTTACAAAATTGTTGTTATTCCAATTTCTTTCATTTCAAGTGTAATTGTAAGCATACAACATTGTGTACATTGCACTTTCTTTGGTTTATCCCTTGCATGAGTTGTACTACTTGGTTTCCTACTGTCAATACTATGGTGAGACAAAGTGCAAGACTCATGGCATCCCATGATAAAACACTCATTATGGATCTTGGGTTATCTAGCTCTCTTACTCCTAGTGTTGGTATTAGTTCACTAGGTATGGACTATACCTTTGATACCTCTTTTGCTATGCCTACCTTACCTACAAGTGTTATGCCAAGTGTTCAAACAATGATTGATCATATCCCTCAAGAAAACATAATGAAAATGCATGAAGAATTAGCCCATTTACAAGATAGCATGAGTACTGGAAACATTTCCAACACTATTATACCTGCCATTGATAGTATTCACCACATGATGGGAAGTGATGAAGGACTAGGAATTGTGCGTAACATAGCTCAAATCTTTGGAAAACATCTTCATTCCACCACCAATGGTGCTCAAGCTTCAAAGAATGTGCAAAATCAGGGAGGAGATCAAACTCCTCCCCCTTCAACCATAACCTCCATTCCCACCTATACAAATCCTCAAGTGACCACAATGATGCAACCAACTAGCATTGTCTTTCCTACCTCACACACTTCAACTAGTTCTCCTTATACCTATGTGGCATCTAGCCTAATATCTCCTCCCATAAGCAATCCATTCACTTGTCCTTCCAACACATACACACCACCACCATATTCACCTCCATCTCAAAACACAAACAATGACCCTATCATTAACCACCTTTTACAAAGCCTCTCATCCATTCAACATCAAGTTTCCACCATAAATCAAAATCAAAATGGTCCACCTTCATACTATGTCAAAAGTAACCCACTTTCTTTGGAGATATTAAGAACTCTAATGCTACAAGGTCTAGAGATCCCTAGATTTGAGAAATATGTATCAAAGGGAGATCCTACTAATCATGTTAATGCCCTCATTGCTTTGTGTAGTGACTTTATCCTTGAGGAATTTTTTTTAGCTAAGCTTTTTCCCCAATCCTTAAAAGATGCTTCCTTGTACTAGTTTTCTACATTACCGAATAACTTAGTTCGTTCATTTAATGAACTTGTTGAAGCCTTTATTAACCATTTCCAAGAGCATGTATGGTTCTTAAAATGACATTAGTTGATTTGATGAGATGTAAGCAAAATGAGGGTGAAAAAGTCACCGACTTTATTTCACATTACCAATCACTTTATTCTCAAATTAGTGTGAAGATTCCCGATTCTCACTTTCAAATAGAAAATTTACAAAGTGAGATACGAGACAAGCTTACCATGATGAAATTCCCTTCATGTACTTATGCACTGCCCTTCGATATTATTAGAATTCTGTAGGTAGTTGTGAACCAAAAACCACCTCTACCTGTCTTGAAAAGTATGAATCTTCAAACCAAAATACTGACCAACCTTTCAAAAGACAAAATAAAAATTTCCTTCAACTAAATTCCACATCCCAACCTACCCAACAAGTTGATACCCAAGTAGCTGTTGTAAAGAAGAGTAATCCTTATATCTTTGGGGATCCACAAAGACAATTTACTCCCTTACCCAACACACTCCAAAATATCATGACGAGCAACTATTAAACAAAAACATGCTTACCTTACCTCCCATTCGACCTCTCGACTCTAGCAATCCCTTACCTTTGAGCTTTAGACAATTCTTATTGTGCTTATCACCAAGAAAAAGGACATGATATAGAACAATGCGAGCATCTTAAACACCTCATCGATCCTAGTCATATCCAAATTGGAGGTGTCAATGAAAAAGGTAATAAATTTGTAGCTCCTCCTAACCAAAACTTGCAAATATTTACCAATCCCATGCCCACCATAATATTTTATTTGTTAAGGCTAGTGAAACTAAGCCCGATGTGATGAATGTTGACACAGATGATGATAACATGAATAATACCGAACAAAATCCTATGGATGATGATGGACAAAATCCTATGGATACTAATGGCCAAAGTCCTATTAGTACAATGATAGGAGTGATTGAAATTGAGCCTCGTAAACAACAAACCAAAATGCTTATTCACATTACTTTCTCTTCAAAAAAACAATAAAAAATGCACCTAATGGTCCTCTTTACATACTCGGAAGAATCAATGACAAGACCACTCCTGGGATTTTAATTTCTCTTGTATGTGGAGATAATGTGATCACAAAAGAACTCTTATATGTGCATGAACTTACTCAATATGGATATGATAAACTGAAAGAATGGATTAAAATGCATGATGGTTTTTCTCGTGCTACGATGGGCTCGATCACACTCCCTTTACAAGTAGGACCAAATAAATCAATTGTATCATTCTCTATCATCTCTAATTCAAATCAATTTTGTTTGAAGTTTGGCTTCAAATGGCTTCACTCCATGAATGTGGTCCCATCAGTTGTCCATAAGTGCTTAAAGTTTCTAGTTAAAAATGAAATATTCACTGTGAACCATAGTGGCTTTAGACCTCCATCTTCCCACGGAAATTTTTCCTTAGACTATTTTTGGCCTAAGCCCATGGAACCTATAAGACCTCATGAGGACTTCCTTTTCCTATCCTACCAAAAGTTTAAAGAAAAATCCATAGCCAAACTATCCCTTGAAAATTTTCCTCCTCTAGTCCTTGAAGAAAACAATATTGAGCTTAAAGCCCTTCTGACTAACAAAGACCCATCCATAAAAAATCCCTTTCCTATTTCATACAAAAGGCCAAGAGAAAACCAAACAAGTCCTAATTCACCTCCTAAGAAAATTTATAAAGCCAAAGAGAAAGTGGTCAAGCAACCTTCCATGGCTTCTTTTGTTCTTCCCTCACAAGGTTCTTCCCTCACAAGGAGAAAAGGAAACTATGGTCAACAAACCCACTCCTACACAAACGCAAATTAAAAACCGTAATAAAAGGAACCAAAATGCTAGAGAGTGTAGGCATAGACGTCGTGCTATTGCTCAAAAAATGAACAAAGAGAACAACATAGAAAATCAAAATCCAAATTTGATAGAAGTAATAAACGATGAGCCTCCTCCATTATCAGAACCAACAACTCTTATGTCTCCAACACAACAAGGACCAACACCTTCTATGAATATTATCATTCATCCTCCTATTGTGGTTAACTTGGATGATGATGAAGAAATCGCTAAAATTGATGAGCAATTGCATAATGAGTTGAATTTTCTATTTTCCTTTTTTATGAGCTTAGACAATAACAACCATGATGATCCTCCTAAACTGAGCAATTCACCATGTGTTGAACCTAGTGATTCTCCTAGTAAAACACTTGATGTTATCCCTCTTGCTAGTGATCTGCATTCCGCATATTCTGAAGAAGATTGGGATGCAGTTGACCTGTTGGATGGTTGAATTTCCTGATCTTTGCTACTCTTTTTGCTTTCCTTTTTGTTTTTGGTTGATCGCATGTGTGTAATGTGATCCCTCGTATTGTTTGATGTTTCTTGTCTATGTGCATTCCTCTATTTGTACCTACATTGTTCTATATGCCGTAAGATTTTTTTCTTTTCATTGGTCTTTACCTTTCATTTTCATTTATCCTTTCATTTTTGTCTTGCATTTTCCTTTTGGAGATGATGCAAGGCATCGAGACACCCTATCTCTTCCATGTTGACCAAAAAGATTTTTCATTATCTTTTCTTTTTGTTGCACTTTTGTCTTGTGTTTTCCTTTTTGAGATGATGCAAGGTGTTGAGACATTTATGTTTCTTCCATACCCTTTTTTCATTTTTTTTGCTCTCTTTGTGTCATTCTTCCAGTTCTATGTGTATTTGGGGAATGGTGAAAGTTTTGAGCTCTTTAATATCATTGCAACAAAGATAGATATTGACCCTGAATCCATAGATCCCTCATGTGTTTCTAGGGGGCAACCCTCTTTTTTTTTCATGTTTTGGCTACTTTAAAGTAATTGCTCACAACATGGTGTTTAGCAATTTCTTTAAAGTGAGGGCATACATTAGCATTATTTTGGCATGATTTCATTTACATTTGTTTCCATGTTCCTTGATGTTTTTTTCTTACTTCATGCAATGTGATTTTCTCTTTTTGGTGACATTGGGAGTAATGTCCTTCAAAAGCGTGATCTATCTTAGCATATTAAATTCCTCTTAGTGGTGATGTGACACACTACATCCCCTAAGTTGTGAATCTCTTATCCTTTGATTGGTCCTCTTTTGGATACATTAGGAGCAATGTCCCCTAAGATTAAGACCTCACATGAACTAAGCAAAATCCCTTCAAACATCCCTCTTTCCTGTTGCATTTTCTCTTTGTACCTTATTAAAGTCATGGAGGTATGGCTTTGATATGGTTCCCTGGGGCTCACCTAGTGAACAACTAGTTTTACTAGCCCTTGTGAGCATGCATTTTATCTTTGTACCTTATTAAATTCATGGAGGTATGGCTTTGATATGGTTCCCCTGGGGCTCACCTAGTGAATAACTAGCTTCACTAAACCTTGTGAGTGTGCATTTTTCTCTTTTTCCTTATCATGGTCATGGGGGTATGAATTTGATATGGATCTCTTGGGGCTCACCTAGTGGACAACTAGCTTCACTAGCCCTTGTGAACATGCGTTTTGTTTGCATAGTGAACAACACATTCCACTTGTAAACATTTTTGGACAAACAACCTTGACCCGATCCACAATGTGTTGGACGACCAGTCAAATCTTGATCCATTGCATTTTTCTTTTTTCTATCTTTGATGGTGCATGTTTGTGATCTAGTTATGGATTCATATATCATCCACATGTGTGTTCCTTTGTGCCTATGTTGGTTTGTAATAGGATCTTGATTCTGGGGGCTTGGCCACCCTCTTGGTTATTATCATCATATCTTATTAGCATTCATACATTTGAACCCCTCTTGATTGCGTGGTTGGCTACTTTATTGTGAGTTTGAAGCAAGTTCATCCTCTCATTAAAGTGGGGGCTAAATGTAGTGTAGAAAAATGCATACCCTTGCATTTTCACACTTGTTTGGGCCCGCCTTGCTTTGTTTATCCTTATTTGTCTTAATTGGTTCTATTTTGTATCCACAAGCCTAATAAATTATATCTTTTTATGGCTAATCCTGACAAACATCAAAGGATAAATGATAATTTAATGATTTTGGCTATGTGTCCCTAATTTTTGGACTGGCACTAAGACACCACCTAGGGCACCTTTGTCCTCCAAAGGTATTGGGACCATGATTCAAATGCACCTTAAATGGGCCCCTTTTTGGAGTCTGTGCCCCGAGTTTCATGCCTCGGGACTTAGACACCACCTAGGGCTTCTTAGTCCTCCTTAAGTTATTTTTGGGATTTAATTTCAAATCTTGGTGGGATTTAGCCTCCTTTAATTAAGGAATTCATACATTGGCTTGTTGTGGTGTAATTTCAAGATATTAAGCATAGATACATATAAATACATGGTTCCTTCACCCATTTTCTTACCAAGCAAGTTGAATGAGAATTCCTAATAGAATAATTGAGTTCACAAGAGCATTCAAGAGCAATTAATCAAGCATTTGGAGCCATCATCAAGATTCAAGCATCATATCAAAGATATTCTTGCATCATGTGTTTTTTTGAGCTAACATTTGTGATGTAGGGTTTTGATTCAAGCAAGAAATTCAAGTCAAGATCTATCAAGCATTCCTTCAATTCAAGATCTACATCCAAGGTAGCCACTTCATACAAGTTTGTAGATTTCATAACAAGGGTTTGGTGAGTTACAACATAACACTTTGTTCATTAATCATTTTCCTTCATTGTTCCATTTCATTTTAAGGTTT
Source organism: Sequoia sempervirens (assembly GCA_007258455.2). Classification (NCBI taxonomy): domain Eukaryota; kingdom Viridiplantae; phylum Streptophyta; class Pinopsida; order Cupressales; family Cupressaceae; genus Sequoia; species Sequoia sempervirens. Next base: position 24,797 of record VDFB02098420.1, on the reverse strand, counting down.
AATTACCAACAAGGGGTTTGGCCAAGGAAAACCCCCATTTACTAACAATCAACAAGCTTTTCCTCTCTTGCATGTTTTTGTTGTAGATTTAGGTTGAAGAAAAAGATCATTTGAAGTGCAAAGTTTCAAAGTTGTATTGTAAAGTTGCAATCTTCATAGAAACTCACCTGCAGGCTAGATCTAGAAGTTTCATGACCTAAGAACTGAGAGGAAGGAAGTGCAGACATTGAGTCTCGGGATCACATTCATAGATTTTAGAAATTCGAGATGGTATTAAGACAACAGTAAGGGCATCTTAGTCCTCCCAAGGGTATTCTTTAGGGATTCTTTCAAATTCTATTCCAATATCCAAAGATTTTGCATTTCCCCCAAAAAATGGCAGCAGGACTAAGACAACAGTAAGGGTGTCTTAGTCCTCCTAGCATATTTTGAAAACATTTTTGCATTTCCCAAATCCTCATCACATTTCCAAACTTCCCAGGTACACACATCCTAGTTTTCTGTTACTTAATTTTGTCATTTTCTCTCATCATTTGACTTGGATTATTAGGTTTTGTGAGTTGAATGTTAAGTTGTCTTTTCCAAGCTTTTGCTTGGTGGTGAACCCTTCAAAGCCTAAAAGAACCCCTCCTAGGTCTTCATTGTTGAGAATTGACTCACCTTTGGGTTGATAGTCAATCCAATTTAGGATCCTAGGGAATTCTTGAATGACAATTGGAGAAGAGTGGTGTTATATGACCTAGGCCAAAGGCACCCATTTCCCCTATTGATCAATAGGTATGATGGGTAAGATAGGTGGTATGAAGAAGATGAAGGAAGGGGAGGCATATGATGGAGTTGCCCCCAAGTGTGGAAAGAAAATGGATGGGGATTTACATATGATGCCTTTTTTCCAAGTTTTCATCATGGTACTTGTCCAAGGTGCTTGTTTTCCAAGATTTCACCTTTCGACGAATTGAATTTTAGCTTTACTATATTATTATTATTTTTGATTTTTTTGGATATTTTATATTTTTTGGATTTTTTTGGGAAGTGTGGAAGGAGATGGATGAGGATAGGGATGTGGATAAGAGATGGAGGAAGGAATCAAGCATAAAATTCCATACCAAGGTAAAGATCCCATGTGTGAAGGGACTATTGGTTGTTGGTACAACCTTGTTAAGATAGGTAAATTATGCAAGGGAATAGATTAAAGGGAGTTAATGGGGGGGATATGTGGGATAATGAATGGGATTTTGGAAAGTGTATGTATAGGATGATGGAAGGGAAGTGTGATGTTGGGATGTTTGCAAGGCCAACATTGGCACATATGGTGGTGGATGTGGAATGATAGGAGGATTAATATATGGAGAATGTGGGGATGATGGAGGAGTTGGGATAGTGAGTTTTGGGACATAGGAAACCAAAATAGATTTAGCAAATGGAGAATGGGGATGCATAGCTTTTGAATTAGAAACTTTGGATGCCAATATGGATTTTTCATTTGAACGTATTGCATCTTTTTATTTTGGGATCCACATGAGTTTGATTTTTTCTTTAGTGGTCCTTTGTGGCCTTTGGGATTAAGTGCACTTTTGGATTGGATTTTTCTTTTCTCTATCATGTCTATTCAAGGGGACATGGGGGTATGTAAATTCATGTGGATGTTGAGATTTATGAATTTTTACTTTGGCATCGAAGTTGCTTCCAATAGCAATGGGATGGGTATGAGGAGATGGAACATGTAGAGGGAATATGAATGGAGTGATAGAGGTAGGATGTTGGATAGAATGCATATATGGAGGGTGTTGGATGATAGAGGTGTGCCTTTGTTGATCTTGATTAGGGATTAGGAGAGTAGAATTTTTATGATGGGTGATCCATATAGGAGATGAGTGAAGAGGGGGATGAGTAGGATAATATGGAGGAGGGGAATTTGGGATATAAGGGCCCAAATGGACTTGGTAGATGAAGGATGTGTGATGGTGGATTGAGGGACATAGGGACCCAAAATAGATTTAGAGGATGAAGGGGGGATATGGAAAGTTATTTTGGGGTGGTATGATGGAGGAGGCAGGATGGCGACAAATGTTTTAGTGGAATGATGGGAAGTCCATGTTGTTCTTTTGGAAGAAGGGACTCGCTTGGGAGGCATGAAGGTTGTACCAATATTTTCTTATTGTGAGCCTTGAGATATGTATTCAAGTCCTTGTGCACGTGGATGTTCCTTGATATGGATGGGATCTAATATACCTTTTTCATGAAGGCCTAAGCCTTTTCCTTGATAGTTCATGGTCTTGAGCATTCAGTTTATAATAGGATGCTTTTTATTTTGGAAACATGATGTAAGTCCATTATTAGGTGGAGGAGGATGGGTGGTATATATTATTTTCTCTTCTACTACGAGAGAACCACCATGGATGAATGTAATAGGACCAAGGGGATATGGAGGTGGTGTTGGGATGGTTTGGATAGTTAGTGATAAAGGATCATGAGATGGATTAGATGGGATGGTAGGATCTAGATTTGGAAGAGGGGATGATAAGGAGTCATGAGAGGGATTGCGAGAAGTGATTGTATCTTGTATGCCAAGGGGTTCATGGGATGGAGTGGATGAGGGACTATGATCTTGAGATGGAGTAGATGGGATAGTAGGATCTTGATGTGGATGAAGGGATATGTTGATATGCTTTGGAACAAGCTCTTGGCATGTTTCAACTTGTGTGGATGTTGTGACAATGGAGGAGTGATGGGTAGACTCCTTGGATGGGGTGAATGGAGGGATAAAGGATTCATGGAGTTCATGGGAGTGGATTTGGTTAATACTAGGAGTAGGAGAAGGGGATTGTATTTGGGTTGAATTTGATTAGTTGGGTGGTGTTAGGAGTGGTAAGAGGAATGATAGGTGTGGGATGTAGAAGGGCCTCATCACTAATGCCTATGCACAATGGATTGGGGTGGCATGAATCCACAAAATTGGGATGTGGATGTGGTGGTGACTTCTTGACCATGAGTCCTTGGATGACATCTAGAATGAGATACTTGTGTATTTTAGAAAAAATGAAATATAGAAGAATAGCGTAGGGTTCAAACACATCTAGGGTTTTTTTACTAAATTTAGAATATTTCACCAAAATTACTAAATATAGAAAGGGAAAAATGGGGTGAATGAACCCACCTATTCTTCTATTTCATTTAGGAAATGAGATCGCCCAAGTTAAAATCCACTTTTAACCCTTAGGTGAGTGAATTCTTTGAGGAATCTTGCAATTTCTTGTTTTGTGCTAGGACGGGGGTCTAGGTCAAACAACACTTTGGGGAGAAAGATTAAAAATAGTAAATCAACTCCAAAATGGACTCTATAACTTGGATTCAGTATATTAAACATAAGACTGATGGAACCTACAAAGGTTCTAGAGAATCTGCAAGAGATAAATCTTGCGTACCTCTCACAAAAAGGTGTTTTCAGATGCTAAATGAGGACTCATTTGCCCTATGGTGATTGGTTCCTAGATAGGGCTCTGTAAATATGGTTTCTAGGTTCTCTTTTTTTGTGTCTACACTCCCAAATCCCTGATTTTCATAGTCATACTGTCAGAATTAAATGTCATAGGTAAGTTTTCATGAATTTTCAACAATGATGACAACAAATGCAACTTTGAAAACTTTGCAATTTTTCTCTTCAAGAGATCTTGCACCTAAAATATTCAAAAAAAAAATCAAGTGGGAAAAATGTTTTGTTGTTGGTGAAAGGGGGTTTTCCTTGGTCAAACCTCATTTTGGTAATTAAACCTTGAAATGAAACAATGAAACATGAAGAAATGATGAATGAACAAAGCAATGTCACAACTCACCAAACCCTTGAATGGACCTTCGAATGTAGATCTGCAACTTGCATGAAATTTCTTCAATGGATGTGGATCTTGATCTTGAAACTTGATTTGAAACAATGCCTTTGAATGCTTGAATGGATCTTGAACACTACATCAACAAATTAGCTCTAGCAAGAAGACTTTAATATGATAATAGGATCTTGATTGCTGCAATAAATCTTCAATAAATCCATTTTGGAATGCCATGAAATGCTCTTGAAATGTTCTTGATAATGCTCACTTGAATGCTCTAGGTGCTCATGAAAATTTTCTCATAAACTTGCTAGGTGAAACCTAGTGAAATGACCTTATATTTATACATATGTTACATTAATTCCTAAAATTCAAATAATACAAGCCAACATGTGAATACACATTTAAAATCATTGAAATACCACCAAAAATATTGTAAAAATTTAGGTCCTAGGCCTAAGTGAGGACCCGTTCACCCTTGGATGAATGTGTCCTAGGTCACTTACCTAGGACACACATTCTCCAATGATAAATGTTATGTCATGGCATTAATGAATGTTTGGTTTTCCTCTTCGAAAATTGTAATTAATTAGGCTTGGATTTGAATTAAAGGGGCCAATTAAGGAAAATTAACCTCAATTAATTAATAAATCCCTAGATGAGTGTGAAAGTATAAAGATACACCTTACAACACCATAAATAAGGCACAATTAAGTCCATTTTATCTAATAAGGCCCTAAACTTAATGTGAATATGTAAAATATATATTACAACACTAAATTAAGGCATCATTTAGTTCATTTTATTATTGATATTTCCCAAATTAAGTGTGAAAAGTGATACTTTTTCCTACACTACATTTAGCCCCCACTTTAGTAAGAGGATGACCTCGTGTTAAACTCACACTAAAGTAGACATTCAAGACACATGTATGCAACAATGAAAAACATACTCAATCATACAACATCAAAGCCTAAAATAAAGGGAGGTAGATCAAGCTTTGACTGTCCAACGCAATGTGGAGCACGTCTAAGTTGTTTTTACAAAAGGGCAGATCAAGCCTTAATTTTCCAACGTGATGTGGAACACGTCTTGGCTATTTGTCCAACACACTCACAAGAAGAACTCGATGTCCACTATGCACACAACACACACACTCACACATGCTAATGGAACCTCAGGTTGTCCACTAGGTGAGCCCCTAGGAAAGTGGCTTAGTTAGGAAGTCATGCCAGGTCTATAGGCTCTTACTATACTTACCATACCAAAGATATATCCTCTGAAAACTCTAATAGGGTGCCACACACACACTAAGGCTTCGAGCTTCACAAGGCTAACAAGTTGTATTATGTTAAACACTTATGAAAAAAATGAACATATATATAGTTTGTTCAGAGGGATATCGCTTGATTCATGTAAGGTCTCTTCTTAGGGATCATCGTGCCTAATGTCTCCAAGAGAGGACAAGTCCAAGATAAAAGATTCACAACTTAGGGAATGCAATGCGTAGCATCACCACTAAGAGGAATGTCATATGCTAAGCAATATCATGTTCTCAGAGGACATCAAAACCAATGACACCACCAAGAAAAGGACACATCACAAGAAGAAAGAAAATCACACAAAGAAACATAGGATGTCAAATATTTCAAAATAATAACTCCAATGTATGCCCCCACTTTAAAGGCATTGCTACACTATTTCTATGAGCAATAACTTAAAAATTAGCAAATATTGAATGCTAAAGAGGACATGGGAGCTTAATCGGAAAGCCCTATGACTAGTCATATGTTTCCAAATGAAGCTACATCATGAAAAGGGGTTGCCCCCAAAATTAAATCCCAAAACACATAAGGGATCCATAGATTTCCTTGTTTCCCTAAGGTTTGGAGTTTGGATGTCAAATGAAGATGAATATACTATGCAAGTACTAATGGTCCAACAACTAATGATGAGATCAAAGAATATGAGAACAATGGAAAATCAAGGAATGCTCTTTTGAGTGGTCTTGCTGATTTAGAACTTGTGAAGGTTATGGGCTACAAATCTGATAAAGAAATTTGGAAGAAGTTGGAAAGTATCTATGAAGGAGATGATAAGGTCAAGAAAGCAAATATGCAGAATTTTAAGACTAAGTTTGAAACCCTTTAAGGATGACAAAGGATGAAGATATTGCAAGCTACATGCATAGAGTGGATAAAGTTTCCAATTCCATCAATGGCCTTGATAGAAAACTAGAAGAAAATGAGGTAGTAAAGAAGATATTAAGAATTCTTCCTAAATCTTATAGTTCTAAGGTTTCTACTATTGAGGAAGCTTGGGATTTAGATCGTTATTCTAGAGATCACTTGTTTGGTACTTTAACTACTTTTGAATTGAGAGAGTTTGGTCAAAATGATTCAAAAAAGAGACTGCTTTTAAATTTAGCAAGATAGATAAGGATGATGGATCAAATCCGAATGATCTTTGATGAAATAGAAACAAATTTTATAAGAAGGTTGAAAAAGGGCACTGGAAAATACTGGGGTAAGTTACCTTTCAAATGTTTTAACTATGGAAAGATAGGTCATTATGCTTCAAGATGTCCAACCAAAGTTTCAAATGACAAATATAAGGATAATAAAGGTAAATCTATTAAAAGAAGTTATTATGTTAAAGAAGATGCTAGCATATCTAATGATGATTTTGACTACCTAGATGATGAAAATGATGAACACATGTTCATGGATCTAAATGTTGGAACTAATTCCACTGATTCTAAAATATGTATGAAGAAAATTGTCTTGGAAACAAGTCACAACATCAAAGGGACTATGGTGACTTCTTTTCATGCTAGAGAGGAGAAAAATCACTAGATAATTGATAGTGGATGTTGAAATCATATGACAAGTGATAAGATTAAGATTTTTAAACTTGAGAAGTTTGAAGGTGGTCTTGTTAAGTTTTATGATGATACATCTGCTAAGATATGTGGAAAAAGTTCAATTAGTTTTGATGGAAAGCATAATACATATGATGTTCTTTATGTCAAGGGTCTCTGACATAATATTCTGAGTGTAGGAAAGATGTCTAGCAAAGGATATATTCTTGTATTTCAAGATGGTGGTTGTGAAATCGGAAAAGGAAGATCTAGAACTTTGGTTGTTGTAGGAACAAGGATATATGGGAATGTTTATTAGCTCAAAGGTGGTAATGGTAAGTGTTTTATGAATCAAATCAATGAAAGTTAGCTATGGCATAAAAGAATGTGTCACATAAATTTTGATATTCTAGTGAGGATCAACTCTACTCAAGCTGTGAGAGCTTTTCCAAGAATTATAAAGCCTATCAATGTAGTTTTCAAGGAATGTCAGGTTGGGAAGCAAGCAAGAGGTTCAAAATCAAAGAATATTCTACCACAAGACCTTTGGAGTTGGTGCATACAAACCTATGTGGACCTACAAGAACAAGAAGCTTTCAAGATGATAGGTATTTCATGTTGTTAATTGATGATTACTCTAGAAATACTTGGGTAACTTTTATTAAAGAAAAACCAAAAGCTCGAGACAAGGTTAAAGAATTTAATGCTATGGTTGAGAATGAAATAGATATGAAAATAAAGTTCTTAAGGTCCAATAGAGGTGGATATTTCACCTCCAATGAGTTTAACAATTTTTGTGGAGAGCATGGAATAAAGAGGCATTTATCAGCTCCTAGAACCCCCCAGTAGAATGGAGTTGCGGAAAGAAAGAATATGATAGTTCAAGAAGCAACATGGACAATGATAAAGGAAGCAAATCTACTAGATTTCTATTAGAGAGAAGTTATTCACACCATAGTTTACATATTGAATAGAGTACAAGTGAGAGTAAATAGTTCAAAAGATCCCTATGAAATATGGTATGGAAGAACTCTTACTATCAAATATTTTAGAGCATTTGGAAGAAAATTTTATATCGGGAGCGATGAAGAAAACTTGGGAAAGTTTGATGCAAGATTAGATAAAGGAATATTTCTTGGATATTCTACAAGAAGCAAGGCTTACCGATGCTACAACAAGAGGCTAAAGAAGATAGTTCAAAGTGCAAGTGTCAAAGTAGATGAAGAACCACATAAAATCTTAGTACTAATAGAAGGATATGAATATAATGAGTCCTCTCGTGGAGAAGAAGAAAAGGAAAAGTAGATGCAGTTTGAAGAGGAAGATTCTTTGAAAAGGGTTCATAAGACTCCTAAGCATGTGCAGAAGAATCATTCTGAAGATCAAATCATTGGTGATAAGAGTAGATGTTAGGAAATAATGCATAATACCCATGATCTTAATCCATTTCCTACATAACCCCATGAGAGATAAACATGCATACAAGTAACCATAATGCATAGATCAAATAGAAAATTCATAAGATAACACAAGATATACCCTAGGAAAACCCTCAAGAGGAAGAACCCAACTTCTAAAAGTATCCATACTCCACATATTATTCAACAATAAAGCATACAAGAGTTACTATAAGTACAACTAAAGCATCAAACCTCTCCAATGCATCCTTATGTGTCTGAGCATGAATCAACACATTCCATGCCATGTTTCACATATGCACTCCTCAAAAAGACTCAATAATGACATCCCACTCATCCTACCAACCTTAACCACTAAACACATGCTTGCTTTTATAGATAGAAACTCACACAAATACAACCAAGTGGTAAGATAAAACTATGTGCCACAAAACCACTAATCCCTTATTTAATATTGGGTACTAAGTTTTCACTTTATTAAATATTCCCCAATATCAAATTATTATCCCATGTCTCTTACACATTAAATAATAATACAATGTTACAATACACCATAAAGTGGTTCCAAAATAATTACCTAGTATGATTAACCACACCACCTAGGTGCACCACAACTAAATAATTATTTAATTACAATATTATAATATAACATTTTATGCAATGGTGTAAAACACCATATCCCAACATTCTCCCACTTGTATACATTGAATAAGGGATGAATCAATGAAATACATCATCATATCCAGACATGAAACCACATGAATATCCAACATGGTCTCGTGCTCCATCAAGACACTTGCAATAAAACCAAAGTGACCACCATCTCAAGCAAGAAATCCTCTCATCCTCCAATGTGCCACCTATGGAATAAAAGGAAAATTCCAAGGTGAAGATGCACCAATCCAAGAACACAAGCATCAAATCCAAGTGATAAAAAAAAGGCTCCAAACAATTTGTTATGAAGTAAAAACCCATGATTGAAAATAGCATCCATAACACATGCTAATACATCCAACCATCCATACCTCCTGGGTATCAAAAATATCAATAAACTCATGCCAAAAACATATGCAACCCATAAACCACATTCACAAGCTCCGTGCATCAAACCTATCAATGAAGAACATACATATCCAACAACTCAAACTACATGGGTAACACCAAAGAATATCAATTCTACCAATCCACACTATACCAAGGTGTGATAAATAATCAACAATGAAGTAACAAGAAAAATAACAATGATCCACACACATAACTCAAATAGTTGCATAATCTTTCACAATATGATGTCACCATCCTCCCAAATCATATGATCATGAACCTCTAGGAAAGGAACCATAGAATGAAGAGAGAAAATGTGTAAACCATAACATGTCCAAGTCTACCAACATCTCAAAAGTGCAATGTTGTGTCAAGTATGATCTCCTTACAACCCTAAATAAAATCCTCAACAACACCCATACACTCAATATCATAGATCATAGCATACACAACTGCTAAAAATTCCTTTTTAGTAGTAGTGTAATTTTGTTCAGCTGGGTTAAGATTTTTGCTTATGTAATAAATGACATGCATTGCTCTTGATTCATCCTTTTGTCCAAGAACTGCTCTGATAGTGAAGTTAGATGCATATGCATTTATATGAAAAAGTTCACCCCAGATTGGCCTAGCTATAATAGGTTCAGTTGTCAAGGCTTGTTTTATTTCATCAAAATATTTTTGACACATTGCAGTCCAAAGAAATTCTGATTTTTTTTTTAACAAATTAAACAGAGGACCTACAAGCTTACTAAACCCTTCTATAAATATTTTATAATAACCAACATGTCCTAAAAAAATCTTACTTCAGTTTGACTTCGAGGTACTAGTATCTTCAAGATAATCTCAATTTTCTTAGGGTCTACCTTGATTCCTTCAGTCATCATTAATATATTCTTTTTAGTGTTCAGTGATAACCTACGGTCTTTGCACCTATTCAAAACTTTATTCAAATTGTTCAATGATTATTCATAAGTTTTGCCATGAACTATAAAATCATCCTTGTATACTTGAACACATGTTAAATCTGCGAAAATAGCAAGAACAACACATTGTAAGGTAGTAGGTGCATTACGTAATCCAAAAGGAAAGACTATCTAAGAAAAGGTACCCCATGGGCAAGTAAACATTGTCTTATCTTGATCTTCTAGAGCTACCTGAATTTGATTGTATCCACTAAAACCATCAAGAAAATAAAAGTAACTACTGCTTGATAAGTTATCAAATACTTGATCTATGAAAGGTAGTGGAAAATAGTCTCTCTTAGTAGCCTTGTTCAATTCCCTGTCATCCACACATACTCTCAATTTACCATTTCTCTTAGGCACTATGACTAGTGGAGAAACCCATTGATTGTCAGAGATAGGGTACATGAATCCTACTTGAAGCAATTTTTCTATCTCCAACTTCACAATATCTCTTAGTGCAGGATTAATCCTTCTTTGAGCTTCTATTATAGGTTTGACATCTTTAGTGTAAATATGATGTGTACATATATCAGGATGAATCCCTCTCATGTCCTTATAATCCCAAGCAAATGCTTTAGTATTATTTTCTAAAATTTCTTTTAGATCATCTTCTTGTTTAGTTGATAAGAAAGCATTAATGAGCAAGGGCTTATCTATTTGTACTAATATTTTCTTAATATTGTTTTCAAGAGTGGAGGGTTCTCCAATCAAACTATTTAAAGGACAAGGATGTGGCAAAAGTTGATGGAGCAATTGGCTATGATCTGAATTAGAATTCATGATTTTAGTCAAAGGACAGTGATCTTGATCATCAATAACATCATGAACTTCAAGGTTTCCTTCTTTTTATCCATAAATTCTTGATACTGTTCCACATGCTCTGCTAATGTTACCATAGAAAGTTCGTGAACCTCATCATCTTCTGAACTAAAATCATGAGTCTAGCTGTGATTTTTAGATGACAAAGATGACTTTGCTGGTGGCTAAAGGGATAGTTCTTTCTGTTTGATTCCATTATAAATAGTCATGCTTCCAGACCTACAATCAATAAGGGCAGTGAATGTTACTAACCAAGGTCTTCCCAAAATGATTGGATAGCTTTTCTATCATTTTTAATTTTTCAAGATGAGGAAATCAATAGGATATTCCCATGTGTCAATAGTAACAATGATGTCCTCAAGAACCCCTTCTGGTTTTGCAATTGATTGATCTGCTAATTGTTAGACTGTAGTTGTTCATTGAACACGTGTAATTCCTAATTTGTTAGTTGTTTCAATTGTAATAGGTTAAATTTGATGTGTTTTTCTATTTATTATGTAGAGGATTATAGACAAACAATGCTTCAAAAATAACCAACTCATATTGCACATAACCAAATATAAATAAAATATTATTATTGATTATTTGGTATATTTACAAAGTATTGCAGCGGATGGTAACTTCTCCAAACTCCCGCAGGGCCCTAGCTCGGGTTGGCTGGCTCATTAAGTGCTCGCTATCACGAAGTTCTAGTCTCCCCCTTCTCGCGGGTACGAGGGCGCCATCCACCACCTAAAAGTTTACCAAAGACTCAGCTTTATAGGGTCGCCCCGATTCCCGCTGCTAAAAAAAAAAACTTCCCAAAAACTCCCTAATCTACCCTATGGGTACTCACTCCCAACTAATTATTAATTAAATCTAACACTAAGTCATTAAAGTGACTTTATTATTAAATGTATATCTTAATTTTTCCAACCTTGATTATATCTTAAATGCTTCTAAAATAAAATAATATTTTAAAATGAAAAAAATGTAAATTGAATTCCAATAAATACCTTTAAATACAACCACATAAAAATAGAGAGTACAAATCTATGTATAATCAAATGAAAAGAATCTGCCAAATTAAAATTATAATTTTAATAATTCAATAAGTATATTTATAGATAGGAGGTCACTTTTAAAATGACCAAAAGTGATAGAATAGTAAAATATTTGTATAGAATAAGTGTCTAAAAATGTGTATAAGAGTCTAGACCATTAGAAGGGACCACTAATTGACATGATTTAAAAACTGCTAAGAGTTTCTGGTCAACACGACTAGATGATAGGCTTATGATAGTGGCATTACTTCTACATATTCCACACAAAATTCATACTGTCCCCATCACCACCTTCCTCTCATGCTCAACATTGTCTCACTCTCCTCTTTCATTGTGTTCAAATTAAACATGGAATGGATAGATTAAATATTTTCCAAAAAAATGTAGCATAACCTATCAAATAATTTAAATGTGAATAAAGTAAAGGAATATTAGAAGGATTAAGTATTAATTGTAATAATAAATTATTTTGTTGAGAATTGTGTTCAAGGATCTTAAATATATTCAAGTATCATATTTGAAATTAATAAGTTGTGGTAGACAATTAAATTTTTTTGTTTTCTTTCTTAACATAAATTTCACATATGGTATTGTTGATTTGTAATCATGAAAAAGTTTCTAAATTTTATAGAATAGATGAAAGTGAAATAAGTTTTCTTCTTTGTAAAATATCTAAGAACACAAATTTGATCATTTTGCATTCAAATCGGAAAGGAACAATTAATTAAAATACAGTTTTTTATACAAGAAAAAATAGGTTTTATAGGGACCCAAAACCATGAATTTTATAGGAAAAAGAAAGATACAACATTACGGTCCACAAAAAACAAAAAGGCTGCCCAATAGAAAAAACCAAGAGAAAACCGTAGCCAAAATCCAAAAGCCAGCATAGGCCAGTAAAAAAAACCAACACAAAACACCCTAAACTAACTTAAAGACTTTAAAGTATCAACAACCTCAGCTTCAAGGTTGCTCAGATCCTGGGTGCCCTTTTTCAGAGCTTGAATCTCCTGAGGCATCAAATCAACCTTTCTCTTTAGGTGAGCTCTTGTCCTCTTCAAGATGCCAACATGCTCAATCCTACTTTTTTTACTTATCTACATCCAGATCCACCACCAGTGAACCCCTTTGGAGATTGTTCGTTCTCTCAACCATAGTGGTCATGATAGTGGCATTGTGTTTAGCAATTTTGTGGTTATACTCCATGATTGTTTTCATAGTGTCCCTGGTTTTGCTCATTTCTCCCTCTAGAACCTTCATCTTATCCTCATAATCCTTCTTCATCATGTTTGTGATCTCAATGTTTCATTAAAAGCTCTCGACCATCAACCTATTATTCTCCTCGCACAATAACCTCGAGATTATGGGTAGTGCTAATAGCTTTCAATTCTTCCAATTTACTAGTGAAAGCCCTATTTTTAAGCTAATGTCCTTCATCTCTTGAAAAACTATCTCATAATCTTTAAAATAATCCACGGCCCCATTTCTAGCAATAGCTAAAATGTCATCGATACTCCGGTTGGGCTTAAAATAGTGATCTTCGTGGTTTAGATTACTAGGGAATCTAGGTCTATTTTCTTTGTCCAGGAGGGTAAGAATTTTAGGACTCCTCACTAGCTTTGGGGGCTTCTTTTCTCCTCTAGGAGTCCTTGGAATAGGAGACCAACTTGTTAATAGGGTGTCCTTCTTCTTTAGATCTTTCGTGCAGAGCTAGGGGTTTTCATAGGGCCCACTTTTGTAGCCACATGCTTTGCAGCTAGGTTTTCTTACCAGATTTTTAGGGAAGAGGGTCTTCCTCTTTCCAATTAGAATCCTGGTTGTCTTTTTCCTCAAACATGCTAACATCAATATCATAATCTTAAGGTGAAGTCGGCAGATTAGACAAAGCCTACATGTTTTTAAAATGTTCATAAATAAGTCAAATGAGGTGGGTATGCAAGAGGGTATTTCCTAGGACTCTTTTATGATATTCTATATTATTACTCAAGGAGTAGCACAAATAGTGAGGGAAAGAAACCCTCACCTTATGGCAAAAATGATTGAGGAGGGAAAAATGGTAGTTGTAGACTCTGGTAAATTTACCATCCAACATGATGTATTCCATTATAATTTTGAGAACTTTCCTCCATAATGCCTTGATAGAATTAGCATCAAAATAGCTACTGGAAATTTTGATCAACTTGTTCTTTTCCTTATCTTTTTTGGGAAACTTAACAACAACCTCATCAGAAAATTTTCTATCACAAAAGAACTTCATCCCTTCCATCAAAAGACCAGTGACCTCCCCAATGAGATTCTCGTCCACATTGACCTTCTTGTCAAAGAGAACAATTTCTCCATTCCTCCAATATTTAGCAAAATACATAGTGGATTTTTGGTTTGGGTCGTGAAGCTTCTCAATGAATGGGAGAAGCCCACCACGCACTATTGGCCTCCACACCTTCGAATTTTGCTTATGCATTTCATATCTGGTCGGCTCAACTCTTTTCCTACTTCCCCCATTATCTCATTCACCTTACTTCCATTGCTAGTAGAGCTAATACCTTGAATCAAAATGTAGCAGCCAAACCAAATCACCCACAATACATGTCGGTTCTTGCATCCAGTAGAGTTAATAATTGCGACCCCATCAAATCTATTGATGACTCTATACTTGGCCTTTTTCTCGTTCATCATCATAAAAAGTGGCATCTTTCCCATGGATGCTATCATACTCAATCATGGCTCTAACGTCAACTCCCAACTCACTGAGGTTCTGCCACGTATTAAACCCCTTTTGTTTAGCTCCCTCATTAGCAAAAAATTTCGTGACACTGTTGGCTTCCCTAAAGGCATGAGTAACTCTAACTTTATCAAACTTAGATAAAAGAGCCTTAGCATCTTCGATCCAACATTTTATGGACCATGAGGGAGGGGATTTTCCTAAAATGCAATCAATAATGATTTTTGAATCATCCTCTAGCCAAATATTCTTAACTTTCATCCTAGTAGCAAGGTCAATGACCTGAAAAGCCCCTATGGCTTCAACCACATGGTTAGATTGCGTACCTAAGTAGATGGCCACTGCCACAACAAACTTACCATTATAATCCCTTATCACTCCCCCACTTCCAACCAAACCTAGGTTTCCCTTAGTTGCCCCATCAAAGTTTTCTTTTGATCAGCCTCTAGGCAGATGACTCCAACACACTCCTTCTCGATCCTTTTTAGCAGGTTTTGAGGCTTTAGACACATCATTTTTGATATTCCAGTCCTTAGCCATCTTGAGGTCATAGGATGAATAGACCATAGCTTCCCTATTATTCTCTTGATGGGGAATGATATTGAAGTTTTCCACAATTAATCTGAATTAATTAAAATATAGTTAACTTGAACAAAAATTTAAATTTGAATTAAAAATTTCTCACATTAAATCTACACTACAAATATAAACTAAATTTATTTCCATGGTTCAAAAATCAACTCATCTATATCTATATATGTGTTATGGTTGTAGGAAATTTCACTGCAAGCAATTCACCGCCACAATTCATCGATGGAAAATTCACTGCCAACAATTCACCACCAAGGAAAATTCACCGATGGAAAATTCACCACCAAGTAAAATTCAGCGCCAACAATTCACCACTTAATATTTTTTAATATATAGTTTGAAAACTTTTATTTTATTAAAAATATTAATGCAATGGTGAATTGCTAGCAGTGAATTGAATTTTCCTATGCCCTATTGTAGAGATAATTAACTTGTATTGCACACAACAAAACATAAATAAAATATTATTATGATTATTTGATATATTGACAATGTATTGTGCAAATGCTTATAAAGCATTGCATTCCAATAACTTCCTAAATACTCCTTAATCTACCCTAAGAGAGTTAACTCCCAACTAATTATAAATTAAATCTAACACTAAATCACTGAGATGATTTTATTATTAAATGAAATTGCACACAACAAAACATAAATAAAATATTATTATGATTATTTGATATATTTACAATGTATTGTGCAAATGCTTATAAAGCATTGCATTCCAATAACTTCCTAAATACTCCTTAATCTACCCTAAGAGTTAACTCCCAACTAATTATAAATTAAATCTAACATTAAATCACTGAGATGATTTTATTATTAAATGAAAATCTTAATTTTTCCAAGAGAACATACCTCAAATGCTTCTAAGATAAGAGAAGATATTTGCTGATGAAAAAATATAAATTGAATTCTACTAAATATCTTTAAATACCATTCCCATAAAAAAAGATACACATACGTATGTACAATTAAAGAAAAAAATAAAATCTGTGAAATTAAAATTTTAATTTTAATAATTCAAAAATCAGATTCATAGAGAGGAAGTCACTTTTAAAATGGCACAGTGATAGAACAGTAAAATTTGCACAGAATGAGTGTCTAAAAATGTGAAAAGTTTAGACCATTAAAGCGGAACAATGATTCACATGATTGAAAATGTATAAGAGTTTCTGGTCGGTACAACTTGATGATAGGGTTGTCATAACGGCGTTACTTGTCTGATGTAGCTACAATTTATGTTGTCCCCATCACCACCTTCATCTCGTGTTTCATGGTGTCTCACTCTCCTGTTTCATTGTGTTGAGATTAAACATGGAATAGATAGGCTTTCGGCTGTCTTGGGGAGGTGAAGCGAAGCGAAGGACCACCTCATCTTTCATACTTGCTTTGCCTTGTTTCTCAACCACCTCGTCAATACCCAAATACATCTTTTTAAATTTCCTTAAATATTTATCTTTATAAACATTTAGTGGGAACACGATGCACGTCCTCTTGTGAACAGGGGTAAAAGATGTTCACAAGAGGAGGAGAGTGGAGTGGTAGGTTCTATTCCCACCACTGCAATGTCGACCGCATGTGGCACATCTGGAACCACAAATTGGGCTTCAGCAACTACCAAGACAAAGACCTTCTAGACACAGAGTTCCTCTTCTAAGATGAGAAGAAGCAGCTGGTAAAGGTTAAAGCTGGCGACTGTTATGTTATAAGCAAGCTTAAATATGAATACGAGGATTTAGAGCTCCCCTGGTTGGAGCAGGGGCGCTCATTGAAGAAGGCCAGAAAGCTCCTGCCTAAGCCTAAAATATCCGACTTTGAAAAGTTTACCGATGAGAAGCCCAAGAAGCTAACTGCTCCTGTGACTGCTCGGGTTGAGAGGGCGAAGAAGAATATTAGGAAGCAGCAGGAGGAGGTTCTTACCGTTGAGGGAGGGGAGACAGACAGAAACGAGTTTTCAGGGTTCGATATATTTATAAATGATCCCGAGGCCAACACCAGCACTCGCTTTAACAGCCCTCATTTTGTGGGGTCGTTTACGAGTATTGGGCACGGCTCCATGAAGGGAGAATCTATGAAATCAACGACTCCTAAAGAGAGTTTCAAGATTGGGATTTCTGAGACGTTGGAAGATTTGGGCGTAGCAGAAGACGATGAAATGCTCGTTACGCTCGTCCCAAAGGCGGGTAAAGATTCGCCTAAGACTCCCATTACGTTTACTTCCATAAAGATTGAGTATCTTACCAGGTAATATCACCTGGTCAGAACAAGATGATCACTGCCTTTTACCTCTCCCCCCATATTCCAGTTATGATTATGTGTTTTATTAATGAATATAATATTAATGTGCTTATTTTCATTGCATTTCTTTTAAGTTGAGAAGATTAGACTTAGTTTGAGATATTTAAATATATTTATTTAAAAATGTTAAGAGTTTAATATTAACTTTATTTAATTAGAAGTTATTTTACTTAATATTATATTTTTAGTTTGAATAAGGTGAGATTACAAATGGGGAATTCATTTTTAACATGAATGTATTGTATTAATATGAATGGTCAGAATTTGTATTTGATTTTAATACTAATTTTTTAATTCAAGTTAAGTGAGGTTACAAATGAGAATCTCATTCCTAACATGTATGTATTGCATCGATATGAATAATCAAAACTCGTAAGATTAGTAGTCTAAAAAAGGCACAAAGTCCAAGAGAAAACTAGCCTAGCAAGAGTTTGGAGCATGTAGTCACCAATATAAATGCCAATAGCTTTAACAGTCTAGTAGGAGCACAAAGCCCATGAGAAAATTGTGCAAGTCAAGATTCAAGGGCCTTAATTGGTTACTAAACTAGGCAGCAAAATAAAACTTAACAAATAAAAAAACACTAGTTAAACTTTAAATGAACCGTTACAACAAGAATATCTTAACATTCATTCATATTAACCTAATACATGCCTTGGCTTCAAATCCTTACAACTTACATGACCTCTATCAAAAGATTTTCACTCACCATCATTTTCAAACCCTAAACTATTATAGCTCTCAAAGTAATTCTCACTTAGGTAGGAGAAGTCTTCCCAAATAATTCATTCAGACAACTCATCTATAAGAATGCATATACATATATTAAATGAAATCCTAAATTAAAGCCATCCATGCAAAATTTATTGGCCACTCAACATCTTGGAGTGATGGGACATATGTTGAGTTCTTACTGGCCTTAGAGATACTCTTATAAATTGTTATAACCATCTCTAACACCTTTTTTCACCTTACACTCAATTGTAGAAATCTGAGTGGCTTTTGTCATATGTCATGTGGTGAAATCATGGCCATCGAGATGATGTGGCAAAGCATAGGTGATTGTGACATTTCTTTATGCCTAGAGAAGCTCTACCTTAGGCCTTTTATTCATTCACAAAGAGAACTATGGAAGTTCAAGGGGTCATTGGATGTGGGATTTCAAAGGGTAAGTGGGAAATATCCACATGACTATACAAGTTTCGTAATTGCAAGCTCTGTAAGAAATAGGGCATCATTAAGATGTAAGAATCTAAAGGTTATTTGGATGCATCTGGTTCACTTGAGAAATTTCACATCAACTTGGGTGCCTTTAATCATGTCAGGAAGTTGAGGGCATGTGGACATGTCCACATGGCAATGCAAGTTCCACTCAGAAAGTTTTGTGGAGAAATCAAGGGCATCAAGTATTTAAAGAACACAAGAGGAGTGAAAATATATCTAGTAGTGCATGGAAGTTTCACAAGTCTAATAGGGTTCAAAAGTTCCACAAGCAATGAAGTAAGAATGTATTAGAGGTTGATGGATGAATGAAGTTCAAAAGGACTTAGTAAGGATCTGAATAAAGATAAAAGAACTTTTCACTTTTGGAGAGTTTGCAATAATTTGAATAATTAGAGGAAATGTGGGGATTCAAGGAGTATCTAGATAGGACTTAAAGTTCCACAAAGTGTAGATGTAGGAAAAAAAATTGCAACTCCATAACTTGTTTTATTTTCATTAGATAATTCCCAAACTTGAAATGCATACACCCCTTTGGCTCTTCTTCAAGGTGATGTCCTAAATTTTCCATGAGCACTTAGGAATTTTTACATAATTGGATGTTCAAACCCTACAAGAAAAATAAGGAAACAAGAGCAGCAAAAAAAGGAAACAAGAGCAACATAAAAAAAGGAAATTATTTTTGGTTGATAAGGTTTGCAAGTGAACCCAAATTCTCTTCCATTTGAAACATTGAGTAGGAGGAAATGAACCCAAATTATCTTCCATTTGACACATTGAGTAAGAGGAAATATTCCATGATTTGGACACTCATGACCATTTTAGAAATTTTGGAACTACAATTTCATACTTAGCTAGTTGTGTAGTAGTCCATCAAGACACTTCATCAACTTTTTTCTTTCAATGGAACCTATGTTCCATGTAGTCCCTTCCTCTAGTATTCTTCATCACTCAAGAATCCACCACTCTTTCTATTTCTTCCATTTTCTTCTCAATTAATTGATCTATCCACTTGTATGTATCATGTAAACTAGAGTGAGTACCTCCTTATAAACTTGTCTCTTCTCCATAAAATTTGTACAAGTTAGCAACATTGAATATGGGGGATATGTCTTATACCTTTTAAAAGTTTTGTCTTATAGGAATTCAAAGAAAAAATCCTTAGCACCCTACATAGGCCTATTTTCTTCCTTTTTAACTTATTATACATCCCTTGTGGGAACCTCTCCTTTTTCAAATGTGCTTAAACCATGTCACCTACCTAGAACTCTTGTTATCTCCTATACATATTAGTGTGCTCCTTGTACTTAATGGTACTCTTTTCCAAATTTAACTTTACCTCCTTATGTGACTAGGAAGGTATTCAAAAAAATATTCTTGCGACAACACTCTTCCTTTTTAAATTTGTAATTTCTCTCAACTTGTCAACACTAAAGGCCTACTATACAATCAGAGGTTACATAGTGAGGAGGGGTCCTAGGGGACTTTAGTAGCCTGAAGGAATTTTTTGTAGGAAACCACACCAAAAGCAACCATGTCGAAGGTGTTTCTAGCAATGCCAAATATTTTCTTTTGGACTCTCTATTTTTGGCCATTTTGCCAAATATTCGACATGTAGTTGTATGAGTCACACTTTCTTTTTTTGGAAAGTTATGTTCAAAAAATACTTTCCAACTCAAATTTATTAAGCTCTATTGAAGTCACACTTTAAGAAACTTTTCAAAAGATTGTTGTAATTGTGAATTTCCAAAGAAATAAAATATGAAAGATCTTTTCTTGTGGCTTTTTCTGGTATAATTTACCATGTTTTCCACGTAAATTTTGTGTTAAAATAGTGCTTATTATTTTTCTTTATTTTCAATAGTATAAATTTTCTTACAGGGGGTTCATAGGATTCAAGTAGTGATTTCAAAATAAGTGGATAGTTGTATTATGATAGGGGGTTGTGAGATTGAAATGACATCTTTAAAATCATAATGAAGATATACATAAGTTGAGGGGGTTGTGAGTTAGCATAAGTTTTGAAGAAATACATGAAGAGTAGACCAAGGTGATATAATGGAGAGTGGCTAGAAAGAATCCAAGTTTGTAAATAAGATTAAGGTATGTGCAAATTATCAAATGTATTTTTGTTTGTAGCTAGACTCAAAAAGTAAATCATTTAATTGAATTTGAAAATAAATATTGAATGCAAATTGAAATTTTTATCTATAATGGTTTATTGGATGGAATTGAAAATTTAATGGATTTCAATTGATAAATGAAATTGGTGAATTAATTTTTTTCCTGGAGGCATTATTGGATTGTTGAATTCTATTTAATTGGTGTCAAATTGGGAGTTTCATTTTTATCTACACCAAATGGTATCAAAGATCATGATCCTAAGCATGTGGACAAACCATTGAACATGAGGCAATCTACCCCAAGACTTGAGGGTGGAGATATGTGAATAGATCGTTGACCATGAGGCAGTTTCCACTTAAAAGAGTGTGCGAAGTGGTAGAGTTGTCTGACAAGCTCGAGAGAATTGTTATGGGTGTGCGAGGAGTCCTGAAAAATTGAGATATGAGAGGTGCAAGCCACAAATTTTATTGTAGAGAATGTGAGTTTTGAATGATTATAATAGACGAAGATGGGATGGGTCATGAGGAGACTCACGAAAATATTATTTTGGGAACAATATATTGGGAGAAAGTAGAGAATGAAACATTTAAGGAGATGGGAAAGATAGTCAATGAGGAAGTGGGAAAGATCCAAGTGAGGATAAATAAATTAGAAAAGAACATTGGAAAAGATGAGAAGACACTGGTGAAGAAAAATGAGAAGAAGAACAAGGATAATGAAGAGAAAAGTAGGAGAAAATAATGTTGCAACCTAAGATGAGAAGAGAAATATGTGAGAACAACCCCTACATAAGTAGTTGTAGTGAAGAAATGACATGAGGAAGGAATGGAGAAAGAACAAGAAAATAATAAGTGAGAGGAAGTAAGTATAGCAATAGTAGAGCATGGAAGATATGATGATTTTTTCACATGAATCTTGGCAATTGAAGAAGAGAGGATGTTGAATCTCATTGTTGTAGCAAAGGGAGAAGAATAAAAAGTTGTAGCTGAGAAGGATGTGGAAGATGTCACAGAAAAAATTAACATTGTAGCTAAGGTAGATTTATTTTATGATGATGATAAAAAAATTTCATATAAAGTGATAGAAGGAGAGACAGATAGAAAATAAAAATATATTGTAGATGCTACATATTTTCTTGTAGAGATTATGGATTGTAGAGATTATGGAGGTGGTGAATTTATGGCGGGTTCAATACAACAAAGGAGGGGAAAAGTAGAATAAAGAGTATTTGATGAAGGAGGATGGTCTATAGTGGACATGAGTCCATAAGAGGGAAGAATAATGTATAGCAGAGCTATGAAGGAGGGTGACAATTATTTTGGCGAGCTACTAGAAAAAGGGAAAGAAGGATTGATCATGAGAACTTTGGATAGAAATGGAGTTTTTTGTAGGTTGGTTTCAACCTAGAAGAGTATTTTGAAGTACTACTCAACTCCGCCTTTGTGATCCTATTCTCACAAAATTTCTACTTGGTGTATCTGATGCAGAGGCATACTAAGTGAATGTGCAATCCTGCATCAACCAAAAAAATGATTTTTCAATTTTGTTGGAGTTGTTTCAATTTTTCTAGTTTTGGTTGATGTTCTCTATTGATGGGAAATCACTAATGTGACTTTTAAGTGTCAAATAAATTCAATGAGAAAATATCAAGTCACATTTAATTAAATTGGCACCGGTAAAGTTTTGAATAGCTCAAATAATCATTGAACAAGGCGTTCGTAGGGTTTCATCGTTGCCACTATGTCACAAATAATGGATGAAAAAAATTACATGTTGACAATTTTGAAGTTTCTATTTCCCTTTGGTTTTCATGAATTTGAACTAAAGGTCAAATAATTTAAATTAGTTTAAAATGCAATGTCAAATATATGATGAAAATAAAATATAAGGGATCACAACAGATGAAGAGACAAGTATAAATAAATGAAAGGGATTCATAGAGGAAAATAGATCACAAAGGAGGAGAGGTAATATTAAAGGTTTAAATGAAGACAAAAAGAAACAAAAATCACCACATGGGAGGAGGGGCACCACCATCTTTCAAAGGAAAAATGCCAAAAAAAACATGTAGCAAAGAGGAATTATAGCAGTCGCCAAGAAAGAGGGAAGACCACGCTGCCATCGGGTGTAAGGAAGCCCCATTTGAAGATTAAAAAAATATAGATTAAGTTTTGGGAAGTGGGTTTGTGGAAGAAGTGATAGTGCTTCAAAGAAAGTAGAGGGCGCATAAACCTGGAAAAGAAGATAATAGACAATAATGGAGGGTTACACAAAACTTAGAAGAGGAAGTCACACATACAAGGTTGGATTAATAAACTTTCATATTGATTATATAGAGGGGTCACACCATATGTAAGAGGACACAATAAAATGAATGAGATTTAGAGGGGGTTCGTAGGAGTCAAGTAGTGATTTGAAAATGAAGTGGCAAGTTGTATTATAATAGGGGGTTGGTCCATTGAAATGACATATTTAAAATGAGAATGTAGATATAAATAATTTGAGGGGGTTGTGATTTAGCATTAGTTTTGAAGAAATACGTGAAGAGAAAATTAATTTGGTATAATAAAGAGTGACTAAAAAGAATTTAAATTTTTAAATAAGATTAAGATATTTGTAGATTGTCAAATGTTTTTTATTTTGTAGATTGGAAAAGTAAATATTTTAATTGAATTTGAAATCGAATGTGGAATGTGAAATGATATTGTTTATCTCTAATGGTTTATTGGATGGAATTGCAAATTGAATGGATTCCAATTGACAAATGAAATTTTCAAATTGAATTTTTTCCTAGAGGCAAGATTGGGTTGTTCACTTCCATTTAATTGGTGTCAAATTTAGAGTTTGATTTCCATCTACACC
The DNA here is from genome assembly GCA_007258455.2 of Sequoia sempervirens. Classification (NCBI taxonomy): domain Eukaryota; kingdom Viridiplantae; phylum Streptophyta; class Pinopsida; order Cupressales; family Cupressaceae; genus Sequoia; species Sequoia sempervirens. Next base: position 1,003 of record VDFB02098420.1, on the reverse strand, counting down.
ATCCCTAGGCCACAAAAATTTGTTGGAAAATTTTGTGGTCCTTGCACTCAACTTTATGATTCATCAATTATTAGAGATATGGTGGGGGTAGAGAGGTTATATCTTCACACTTCTAGATGTCTCTAGACTTAAAAGGGACATAATTTTGCACAAAACATTAATGAACAATGGCTAGGTCATGAGAATTCTCTGTAGTGTAACCACAGTGGATCACATAATTTATTACAAATTTTGTGTCTTCCCTTGAGATTATTAAGGACCTAACAATCCTTGTTCAATATGAAGTTATTAGTTTCAATAGAAGATAGATAAAAGAGAAAAAAACTTTTTTGTACAAAATTTTTTTCTTTCTAAATTATAAGAATTACTCAAACCTTTCAACCAATAAAGCAAGTTTTTTTAAAATTTGTTCTCATCATTTTTCTATGCTTTGCATTCTTACACTTAAAAAAATTGTGTGTGGATCATTTTGCTTCTCTTACAATGCTAATTAAGTTTTCTTACCTCCATGTACAATTATTTTTTCCTCTTTCATGGGATATATGCTATGTATGTTGAGTTTCAATAAGTATATTTGGATTTGTAGTATTTTAATCCTATTTCATTGTTTATTGTGACTACATCTCACCCTCTTAGTTCCTTTTAAACCCCTTACCCTCATAGATTCTTACAGGAGCTAGTGAAAATATATATTTATGTCAGTTTGCAACCTTTCATAGGTTTCAGATGTTGTTATGATCAAGGATGAATTCAATAAGTCTCGGTGCATAACCATCTTTTCATTTCAGTTATTTTCTTACCCCTTCTCCTTATGAGTCATTAGAGTTGGATTAGGCATTATTTTTATCTATGTTGAGTTGGATCAAAACCTGCACTTAAGCTTAGAAAATAACCAACATTCATTATAGGTCCAATCTCAATTTTGGCAAGGTCCTAGACACTTGAGAGATCAATCCCATTGCACCTCTAAAATATTGAACTAAATTCAATAAGGGTGTAATTT
>VDFB02098418.1:0-27277 GCA_007258455.2 Sequoia sempervirens | reverse complement strand
TGCAAGGTGACAAATTTGACAACATTAGGCACTTTGAAAACTTTCACCAATCTTGCTCCTCAATGTGTCTTCAATCTAAGCCTGTAAATCACACACTAAAGAGAGGGGAAAATGTTGTTTTGTTAGTGGAAAGGGGTTTTCCTTGGTCAACCCCTGTTTTGGTAATCAAATATTGAAATAAAATGGAATAAGAATGGAGAATGATTAATGAAAAAAATAAGATGTTTCAACTCACCAAACCCTAGCAATGAAGTGATACAAACATGTGTGAGATGGCTCCAATGGATGTAGATCTTGGCTCTTGCTTGAATATGATAGATCTTGAATAAAATACTAGCTTGAATCATGAAACCCTACATCACAATTGTTAGCTCAAAAAAAAACATGATGCATGAAGACTTTGACATGATGCTTGATGCTTGAATAATTCTCTAAAATTATTGATAATATACTCTTGAAGACTCTTGAATGCTCTTGTAAACACTTTAATGCTCTTGTGAAAAGTTTAGCCAAGAGTTTATCATCAAGGGAAAAGTCACTACATAAGGTAGTATAAGCATGAACATGGTTAGAAGGATATCCCTTTCCCCCATATTTCTTGAATCTAGGCACCTCTAGACCTTGTGGCATTGGTGTTCACAATATCTCTAAGGAAAATGGGCTACTTTTGACATAATATGTTGGTGGGCCATTTTATTTTGGTTGATGGTGGAAATTTATTTTTGAAGGGATGAAATGTTTTGGAAGAGTTGTTTTATGAGAGGGTCATTGTTTATGTTATGAGATGGAGGTGAAAAAGGTGGAGGGTGTATGTGTTTTAGGTACAAGTGAATGGAATGATTATAGGTGGTAAAGTGGTAGGAGATATGACATACGATGTCACAAAGGTACTAGGGATGCTAGCGGAAATACCCAAGGAAGGAATCACATTACTAGTTGGTTGCATTGTTGTTGTGACTTGAGGGTTGGTATAGGTAGGAATAGATGAAACTATTGAGGGAGGAGGAATTTGACTTCCTCCATGGCTTGTAACATTGCTTGTAGGTAAAGGACAACTAGTGGCTGATATGAGGTATTTTCCAAAGACTTGAACTATGCTTTTCACAAGGTCAAGTACATCTTCAATTTCAAGCATACAATGAATGTTATCTATGGTAGGGATGAAGGTAGTTGAAATGTTGTAATTTTGCACTTGATGTTGTAGGTTCGCTAAGTATTCATGGATTTGAATTATATTTTCTTATGAAACACTAGTAACCATTATTTTAGTATGCATCACACTACTTGAAGGAAAAGAGTTGTTAAGAGTATGGTCCATACCTAGTGTACTAGTGTCAATACTAGGAGTGAAAGATCTAGATAACCCAAGATCCACAACAATTGTGTTATTACGGGGTGACATGAGTCTTGAACTTTGTCTCACTATAGTATTAGCAATACGATTCCAAATACTCATGCAAGGGGTGTTAAATGCAAGATAAATGCAAATGAAATATAAGCTAAGAACAATGAAATGACTATAATAGAAAATATATAAGCTGAAATAGAAATCTATAAACAACAAACAAGAGCACAAAAACAAAGCTTTGAATTCAAAAAAATGCATTGTAGAATCTGCACTAGGCCTGATTCGCCCAAAGGGTTGTATGAGTCCTAGTGAGGGTTTTTTTCAAAAAAATTAGGAAGTTTCAAATTATTTTTATGATTTTTATGTTGTATGATCTGTAATCTAAGTGAAAATTATTTTTTTGTATGATTTTTAATGATTTGAGATGCAAAAATGCAAGCTATATGCACTTTCACTAATGCAAAATTTGAGAACACTAGAATGCCAATTAACTAATGCAAAGCCTTATGTAATGTTAATGCAAGAAAGATCTAGGATGATAATGCCCTCCAAATCAAAATGAAGATGTTATAAATGTAGGTTCACCAAAATGAAACAATGGAAAATGGTGTAGAGTGCTTTCATATGGTTTAGGACATAAAGCACACCCACTTTCCAATTATTTCATTCAAGGATAACCCTAGAGACCTCAATGAAAAGGAGAAAGAGATATTGTAATAGGGTTGTCCTAGAATATGATTGTAAACTAATGAGGGGTTCACCACCAATCTAGGGCTTGGAAGGACAAATGCACTGAAAGGTGTAATGTTGAACTCTAATATGATGCAATCTTTCACTAAATGACCTAGAGATGCATGTAAAACAAAATAGTAAGTTGCAAGATGAAATGTGTGCAATTGGAAATCTAAGGATGATTGGATGGAGCTCTAAAATGATAAAAATAACTATTTTAATGTTGACTAGGACTCATACACCAGGCTGGATAAATCGGTCCAAGATCTAGGTTTCTATGTGGAAACAAGAATTTGGAAAATAGGTATCCAAATTTATAAAAATGTGAATTTTGACCTAAACTTGGACTCACACACCAGAACCACTGAACTAGTCCAGTTATGGTTTTATGGAACTTCAAGGTTTGAATCTGTTCTTCAAGGTTTTCTCTATGCTTCCCAAGTGAGATCCCAAACCTTGATTTGCAACCAATACGAGTCTTCCATGTATCTTGGATAATGCAAAGTGACAACTTTAACAACTTTAGGAACTTTGAAAACTTTCTCCAATCTTGCTCCTCAATGTGTCTTCAATCTAAACCTACAAATCACACACTAAAGAGAGGAAAAAATGTTATTTTGTTAGAGGAAACAATTTTTCCTTGGTCAAACCCCATTTTGGTAATCAAACCTTAAAATGAAATGGAATAAGAATGGAGAATAATGAATGAACAAAATAAGATGTTGCAACTCACCAAACCCTAGCAATGAAGTGTTGCAAACATGTGTGAGATGGATCCAATGCATGTAGATCTTGACTTTTGCTTGAATATCATAGATCTTGAATGAAATGCTAGCTTGAATTATAAAACCCTACATCACAATTGTTAGCTTGAAAAAAAACATGATGCATGAATACTTTGACATGATACTTGATGCTTGAATAATGCTCTAAAATTCTTGATAATCTTCTCTTGAAGATTCTTGAATGCTCTTGTAAACACTTGAATATTATTGTGAACTCAAATTTGCTATATGCATTAATAATTGAATGCTTGGGGGGGTGAAATGATTGAAGAAACCTTGTATTTATAATTAGTTATGTAAGAAATCCTGAAATTACAACACTACAAGCCGAAATCATATCTAAGAGGATAAAATCCCACCAAAATTTTGAATTAATTTTAATTTTGGGCCACACGTGACTCATACGCCCAAGGTGGCGAATGAGTCCCATTAGGCACATGATTTATGGGTCCAAATTTTAAAATTCTTAGAAAGGTGTGAAACCAAGACCAGGACCCAAAAACCTAGGTGGGATTCATATGCCCAAGGTGGCATATGAGTCCCAGATCACTAAATCTGGGCCACACAACCTAAAAACACATGAATTATTATTGGATATTGATTTCTGTCAATATTATCCTTGAAAATATGTATACAACAAGGCTTGTGAATGTAACATAATGCCAATTAAAGTATAAAGAAGCTCAATTATTTATGAAAGCCATAGAAAATTCTAAAATTGTGTTACAACACTTTAAAACACTCTAAATAAGGCATGATTAAGGTTAAAAAGAGACTTATTAGGTTCATTTAATTAATAAAACCTTAGAAAAGTGTGAAAGTGTGGTAAGACACTTCACAACATTTTAGCAAGGTACCATTTATGTTCATTACTTCATAAGTTCCCAAGACCTAATGTGTTCATGTTCCAAACACATTACAACACTAAATCAAGGCACCATTAAGCTTAGTTAATTAAAGAGGGCCCAGAAAAGCAAGGAAAAGTAAAAGGGATACCTTTTATGTTGCCATAGGTTCAATCAATTTTGATGGAAACCATAATACTAACAATGTTTACTATGTTAAGGGTTTAATACATAACCTTTTGAGTGTTGGAAAAATGTGTAGCAAATGATATAATCTTGTGTTTAAGGATGAAACATGAGAGATCAGAAAATGGTATGAAACTATGATTGTTGTTGGTAAGAGAACAGATGGAAACATCTATCAGCTTAAGGGTGTTGATGGTCATTGCTTTATGCCTTAGATTAATGATAGTTGGTTTTTGCACCAAAGGATGTGTCACATGAATTTTGATAATTTGGAAAGAATTTGTTAAGTTCATGTAGGGAGAGATTTATGTAGAATAAAAAATCCTATCAATATTGTTTGTGAGAGTTGTCAATTTGGAGAAAAAACAAGGAGTAGCTTCAAGGGAAAGGAATAATCTACTACCGGACTACTAGAATTAGTACATATAAATTTTTGTGGTCCTACAAGGGTGAGAAGTCTACAAGGTGATAGGTACTTTATGCTTTGGATTGATGATTATTCTAGAATGACATGGGTTACATTTCTTAGAGAAAAACCTGATGCATTAGATAAATTCAAGGAATTTAAAGCTATGGTTGAGAATGAAATGGATTTAAAAATAAAATATTTGAATTCTTTAATAGAGGTGGTGAATTCACCTCTAATGAGTTTAACATGTTTTGTGAAGTTCACAAAATAAAGAGGCATCTGTCTACCCCTAGAACTTTACAGCAAAAGGGAGTTGTTGAAAGAAAAAATAGAATTGTACAAGAAGCTTCTAGGACTATGATGAAAGAGGAAAATCTACCAGAAATATACTAGAGAGAAGCTATTCATACTATTTTTTACATACTTAATAGAGTTCAAGCTAAAGGTAACAACACAAAGACTCCCTATGAGCTATGGTATGGAAGGATTCCTACCATGAAGTTATTTAGAGTATTTGGAAGCAAATGTTACATCAAAAGAGAAGAAGAAAACTTAGGAAATTTTGATGCAAGGTTTGATGAAGGTATCTTCCTTGGAATTATACTAGAAGAAAAGATTACAAATGTTACAAAAAAAGGATAAGAAAGATAATTGAAAGTGAAAATGTTAAAGTTGTTGAAAACTTTCAAAATTCAATTGTAGTAGATGGATATTTGTTAGATAAACTTGATTGCAGAGAAGAAGAAAAAGTTGATGAAGTGCAGAATGAAGAGGAAGATGCTCCAAATAAAACCCCTAAAACCCCCAAATATGTGCAAAAGAATCATTCCAAAGATAAAATCATTGGAGATAAGAAGAAAGGTGTATTGACAAGAAGGAAACTTACTAAAGTTGAGGTAAATCTATGTTTACTTTCTAAAGTTTAACCTAAAGCAATTAGCGAGGCATGTAAAGATGAACATTGGTCGAAGGAAATGGAAGAAGAACTTGTGCAAATAGAGAAGAATCAGACTTGGGAATTGGTCCCTAGACTAGAAAACAAGAACATAATTGGAGCTAAATAGGTATTCAGAAACAAGCTAAATGAGAATGAAGTAGTAAGAAACAAGGTAAGACTTGTGTGTAAGGGTTACTCACAAGTGGAAGGTATAGAATTTGAGGAGACTTTTTCTCTTCTGGCTAGGATGGAAGCTATTAGAATGTTTTTGGCATTTGTAGCACATAAATATTTTAAGGTTTATCAGATGCATGTGAAGTCTGCTTTTCTAAATGGAGAATTGGAAGAAGAGGTTTACATGGAAAAACCAAAAGGATTTCAATTTCCAAATCAACCAGATATGGTATGTAAGTTGAAGAAGGAACTATATGGATTGAAGCAAGCTCCAAAATCTTAGTATGCAAGATTGGACATGTACTTGATATAGCAAGGGTTCAGTAAAGGTACCACAAATAGTAATCTTTACTTCAAAATTGAGGAAGAAAAAATATTGGTAGTAGTAGTATATGTGGATGCTATTATCTTTGGTGGAAATGAATCTATGTGTAAGAAGATTGTAGAGTAAATGTAGAAAGAGTTTGAAATGTCAATGTTTGGGAGGATGAATTTCTTTCCTAGGCTACGAATCAATCAAACAGATAAAGGGATATCCATTTCACAGTCTAAGTATGACAAAGAGATGTTGAAGATGTTTAGTATGGATGAATCCAAACCAGTATGCACTCCTATGGTGACTGGTTGTAAATTGAGCAAGGATGATGACTCACCTAAGGCTGATAAGAGCATGTATAGATCTAGGATTGGTGGGTTGCTATACATCTAATTACTACTAGACTAGATATCATGCATGCAGTTTGTCTTGTGGATAGATTTCAAGAAGATCCTAAAGAAACACAAGTTGCAATAGTGAAGAGGATATTTAGATATTTAAGAGGCACTCTAGATTATTTCTTATGTTATCCTAAGGATATTTATTTCACATTAACTACTTATACAAATGCAGACTAGGTTGGCTTTATTGATGACATGAAAAGTACAAGTGGTGATGCATTCTTTCTTGGATGTAGATTGGTTTCATGGTTAAGAAATAGGATTGAGTTTCTTTGTCAATTGTAGAGGATAAGTATACTACAACATCTTATTATACAAAATTTTTATGGATGAGATAGACATTGAAGGATATCAAAATTGTGTATGATGAGCCTATATCTATCTTTTTTGACAATACAAATGCAATTAACATTTCAAAGAATCTAGTAATGCACTCAAGGAAAAAGAATATATCTATTAGGTATCACTTTTTGAGAGAGAAGGTTATGGAGAATGAAGTAAAGCTTGAGTATGTACCTACAAATTATCAGATTGATGACATATTTACAAAGGCTATTCCTAAAGATACTTTTGAGTATCTTTGGGAGAAATTGGGGGTTATTACCCCTCCTTTTTTGAACTAAATACATATAGAGATGCATTAGTCCAATGGATCTATGTATATATCTCTTGTTTGGACTGGTGTTGGTGGCTACCTCTTAGGGGGAGTAGGTAGTTTCATGTATTTTCATTTAGTTTCTGATTTGTTTGGGTGTACTCCTCAAGGAGAGTATTCAAAGCAGGTATTTTGGTTTAGTGTCAAATGGGGAGAACAATGCAAAACATTTTATCCTTTTCCTTTAATGTTAAAGGGGGAGAAAGTATCATGTCAAAAAGTGCAATGTATTAAGGGGATAAAGTTGTGTATGTTGCTTAATAATTATTGTTAAAGGGAGAGAGTTTAGGAATGTTGTGTAGGCTATCTAGTTTGAAAAAAAAAAAAAATGTGTTCAGAGTTATTGTGTTGTCTTTGGTGGATTTTCACATCTTGTGTTGTCATAAATGAAAAAGGGGGAGATTGTTGCAAGCATGAAGGTGTTTCCATCAATTTCTACTAATAGGTTTTTTGATTGATGTAAGCTATGTGATGAAGATGATGAGGATATTGAGAAAATTATGAAAAAAAGGAAATCAATTTGATGCATGTTGTGCATGTATAGTTGAGACCTTGAGGAAGTGTTGTGAGTACATGGAGTTATCTTTTTGTTGTAGAGTCTAAAGATGAGTTGGAATGAATTAATGAGTTGAGATGATGTCTCTGGTACTTGGTTTCCAAGTGCTTTTGAGAAAATTTGATAAACAAAGTAGATTGTGTTGTGCAAGTGTTCATAGGGTGCTCCACATTTCTTTTGTCTTGATGTTATACTTGTGTAGATCATATAGGTTATTCAAGGTTGTCAAAGGTATCTATATTTATAATTTGGGTTTCTAAATTATTGTACAGTGTGAGATATTTTTACTAGTGTGTGAGTTAGTCTTTTAGTGATGTTTTTTGTGGCCTGGGAGAAATGTATTTGCTCCTCATTTCTCCATTGTTTGACTTCAGGTTGTGTGGACTTGGAAAGTTTCTTATAATGCTTATATCTTTCTGTATTCAAGTTTTTACTTGATTTGGTGTAGTACTAAGTGAGTTTCATTTGTTAGTATGCAAACAGGGGTTACCAATTGTATTGAGATGAAGCATTTGTATGTTGCAAACATGGAAGAAGTGTGTACTACAGAAAAATGTCATTGTTTACATTTTCACACTTAATTTGGGAATCATTGACATTAAAAATTAACCTAATGCCACCTTGATCTAGTGTTGTAATATGTTTTACACCTTCACATTAGATTTAGGGCCCTTTTAAGCTAAGTAGACAAAATTTTACCTTAATTTAGTGTTGTAAAGTGTATTTATTTACACATTCACATTAAGTTTTGGGCCCTTGAAAACTAAACAAACTTAATGGTGCCTTATTTAGGATGTTTTAAAGTGCATCCTAACACTTTCATAGTAATATAGGGCTTCATTAATAAATTGGGCTTATTTATGCCTTATTTGGCCTTATTTTGCATCCACAAGCCTTAATTAATGCATCTTTCCAAGGAGAATCCTAACATACATCAAGTAGCCAATCAAAAATTAATATTTTTGGATTGTATGGCCCAAATTTAGTGACTTGGGACTCATAAACTTCCTTGGGAATATTAGTTTGACCTAATTTTCTAGGCCCTAATCTAGATTTCACGTCAATCTAAGCATTTATTGAAAAATGTGTCCCAAAGCCTAGCCTAATGGTACTCATAAGCCACTTCTGCAATATGAGTCCAGTTTTTCTTAACATTAAATTAAATTAAATTTTTTTGTGGGATTTTATTCTTTTAGATCTGATGTTTTCTTGTAGTGTTGTAATTTTGAGGAATTTGGCATAAACAAGTATAAATACAATGTTATTTCACTCATTTTCACCTAATACTTTCAAGCTCAAGCATTCCTAATAGCAAGTTTATGATTACAAGACTTCACAAGAGTATTCAAGTTCTTTCAGGAGCATCTTTAAAGAATTCAAAGGTAGATTTATTCACCATTTGTTATAGTAATTCAAGGTTCATCATCATGTCAAAGATCATAATGCATCAAGCATGTTGTTGAGCTAGTGTTGTGATGTAGCATTGAAGATCTATTTGCAAGCATTGTTCCACATCCAATTTGAGATCAAGATCTACATTCTTCATGGCCACTTCACGTTAGTTTGTAGATTTTTATTCCAAGGCATCATCCAAGGTATCATCACTTCATGTTTCATGTTTCATGTCCAAGGTACCAAGGCAAACCCATTCCATAAAAAAACAACACACACTCTCTCTCTCTCTCTCTCTCTCTCTCTCTCTCTCTCTCTCTCTCTCTCTCTCTCTCTCTCTCTCTCTCTCTTTCTTTCTCTTTATGTGATTGTAGGTTTATAGGTTGAAGACAAAGTGGATTTGAAGCCTTCAAAAGTATCAAGATTGCAAAGTTGTAAGAGTTGCAAAAGTTTCCATGTAAATTTGTCAAGGCTCACAAAAAATCAAATCTAAAGCAAGATATCCAACCTATTTGCATGAAACCAATGGAAAAAGGCTTTCTTGATCCATCTTCAGAGGCTCACAATGTTTCGCTTCATAATTCTACTTTTGGGATACTTCACAACAAAAGAGTACTGGTACACCACTTGTGGAGTATGAGTCCCAGTATACCTATTTTTTGGTATTTTTTTGTAGATCTACATTCAACAGTTTTAGATTCTTGTTTCAACCCAGAAACCCTAGTTTAGGACTGATACACCTAGACTGGTGTATGAGTCCTAGTGGGCACCAAATGGTAGGTTTTTCATGGTTTTGGAGCTTGTTTTGACCTCATTACTCTCCCAGGTGCACCTCTATACTTTCTCAGTCTTTTATTCTACATTTCAGTTTCATTTCCTAGGTCATTTAGTTAGGTTATACATGGTACTTTTCATGTTACATTCATTTCTTGTCTTTCCAATCCCTAGCTTGGTGGTAAACCCTCTTATTATCTTTAATCACATCCTAGGACATCCCTATTGTAGATCTCTTTCCCCTTTACATCCTTGGATTGAGATCTCTAGGGTTTCTTTGAATGAGAAGTGTAAGAAAACTTGTTGTTCTATGTCCTAAACCATAGAGAAACACTTTTATTACTTTCAACGTGCTTGATGAATCTTAAGTAGTTCGTGGATTATTCTAGATCATGTTCAAGTGAATTATGTTGTTTGGATGTTACAAATTGATTTGAGGAAGTGTGTGCTTAATGTTAATGGTGTTTAGCATGGGTATTGGCTGACCTTACAGTGTTAGTACTACTTGTGAGGCTTGTAGAAGCATGTTGAGGTGTGTTGGGATCTATTTGGATCCTAATTAATAGATTATGTAGGTATCCTTCATTCCTATCCACCGCAGAAATGTTTAGGTGTCAACCTATTTTGAATTTTTATGTATAGAAAAATTAGTTTCCAACATTGGAGAAGGTTTTTGAAGTTGAGGTCGATATAAATGTGTATGGTATTGTTGTGAGTTGAGACAATAAAAGAAGCAAGAAGCAAGATAGATGTGAGATTAATGCAAGTGATGTGTGTGATGCAAATTTGTGTAGGGAAGTGTGAATTTTAATGCTAGGGTTCTTGAAGGAAGTGAGTTGAAGGCATCCAAAATAATTCATGCAAGACAATGAAAAGTGTGTGAGCAATTGTGGTGGATTCCTTGTTGCATTGAGAACTATTCTCTATGTAAGATTATTCTTCTATTTTCTTGTATTTCTTTCTATGGTAGTGAGCCCTAGCTATGAGCCTTTTGGACAACATTTCCTATTCTGGTAGTGAGCCCCTTTGTACTGATTTTTCTATTACTTATATTGTGAGCTAGTCATCACTATGGCTTTTCCCTCATTGGGTTTTCCACATAAATTTGGTGTTCTCTTGTGTATGGTGTTGTGATTTTAGTTTATGCTATGTGCATTTCATGTTTAATCATGCTAATAGAATAAGGGTTTAATGAATGCTTGTGGATCTAGTTACCATTGAGGGTTTTGAGGATTTAATTTTCTACAACTGATTTAGCCCCCTCTTAGTTGTCTTGTTCATTCAATAGGTAACACATTTGATTTGGGGTCAAAATGACTATAGGTTTCATTTTATTTTGAATTATGGTTTACCCTTGGCTTCCATGGCTAATTGTAGATGATGTTAAAAGCTCATATGTCGAGATGAAGATGTTGCTAACATGATGGAATTGATATATATATATATATATATATATATATATATATATATATATATATATTATTGGCCATTTTGTGAAAAAGTGTGAGTGGAAGGAGTGTCCCAATGTGCAGAATGTGAGTAAATGATGTGCAAGCTGAGAAAGGAAGTCAAGTATGTTGAATGAAATTGATATATCATCATAGGATGTGTTCACCTATCAATGTAAAGTAGGTTGTGTGAAAGAAAATCTATATTCCTTTTGTAATGTGAGGTTGAAGCCTCCTAATTTGAGTTGGTGCTCATTGACTGTGTTAAAGCTCAATAGGGGATTGGTGTCTCTTGTAGGTTGGTTTCTGTAAATAAAATTCAAGTGGATTGGTGTCTCCTTTTAAGGTTGTAATTCCTATGGGTTGGTCCTACAAAATTATTGTAAGTTCTATATTTTTTCTCAGGTTGGATTTGGGTAGTAGTTCCAAGCAACTTTTCTCATCGTGTTTTTTCCCTTTTGGTTTCCATGTGTTGTTCTTTTTTGTGGATTTTTCATTACTTGCATTTCCTTTGATTATGTTTTCATAATATTATGAATTTGGTGGTTTAAAGTAAAAGTAGAAAATACTGATTCACCCCCGTCTTAGTATATTCTATCTAACAAGGACAACTATAAATAGTGTAGATGAAAATTAGGTATATAATAAGATAGGTTGATGTAGGAAGAGTGGTGTAGAAACTAAAAATGTTATTTGTACAACTCATAACCATATATATTTCCCAGCTAGTTGTTAGAGAAAGAGAGAATAAAAGAGGGAAAATCTAAGTCTACCAAGGTGAAAGCAATAAATATAGAATGTGAGAAGAATAGGAATATATATAGAAGGAAAAGGATGTGAAAATCCTAAAGGGAAACTACATGAAGGAATGTTGGGCTTGGGTCAACATTGAAAGGGATGGTAACTCACTAGTAATTTGTATTATCCATGGGTGTGATAAAGGAAGAAAATATCAACAAAAGGAAAACAACATAAAGGAAAACACATGAAGGAATCATGACCTATAAAAAGTTTGAACTGCACAAAATCACAATACAATATAAAAAATTCTACAAGAATGAGAAAATAAAAATGAGAAACAAATATATGTACAAGGAAGAAGTAAAATAGGCTTCTAAGTTCCACTTGGTGGAAGCTAGTTCAAAATCAAATCACCATGTGAAAAAGAGGAACTAGCAAAATTATTTGCATGGATAGTGGGGTGAATGCCAAAGTAAGGGAAGGTGTTTTGTTAATAAAGTCAAATTATGGGGCAAATATGAAATAGAATGAATGTATGATGTATATGATTAATAAGGCCTTGACGATGAACTAGGAGAAGGAGAATGAGGTAATGGAAATTGAGGGAATTCAAGTATATGAGCTTTAAGACATAGGATACTAGTAGTATCAATGATCATCATATCTTGAGGTCTTATAGGAGGGTTGTTTTTGAAAGAATACAAGGGACATGAAAGACTACAAATATGAGGAGATGAGGGAGGAGTATGTTGTGAAGATGGAGGCTAAAGAGGTGTAGAAGAAGGAGAACAATGTGAATAGGAAAAAAACTAATGTAATGAAGCAAGATGAGTGGAAGAAGAAAAATATGACAAATAGAAGGAGGAGGTTGTCGTAAAGAAGAAGGTAAGTGATATGAAGGGAAAATAAGTCATTTCCCAACTACCTTAGGGGTCAAGAAAATGCCTCTTAGCTCTAGGTTGGAAAGCAAAAGGAAGGGCTAGATGAGATGGGGAAATTAGATGAATAAACAAGATTGTTTAAAATTTCCCCCATATGTGAAATTAAAGATTGGTGTAAAGTTAAAGGCACATCTTGCATAGGAAAAACTTTAGGTAAACATAATTTGCATTTATCAATGATCAATTTATGTATAGGATAAAATCACAACATCATAATTTGCAAACATCAATGATCAATTTATATATGAGTTAAAATCACGTCATCATGATTTATAATTAAAAGTGATCAGTTTATATAGAGACTAAAATTCCACCATCATGATAATAACATGCCACTTAAACTCTTTCATCAAAATATGAAATCAATCAAACTCCGTACTTCAACATATGTAAAGTGTTTTTTATCCTCTAATAATGTGAAAATGGAGGAAAACTACATAACGAAATTTGATGTCCATTAAAGACTTTCCTTTCTTCTTGAAACGTCCACTTGCAGCGTTCCTATACCAAGCCCGCTATAACATGGACTACTCACCTCCTTTTTCTATTTTCCGATAATGTGAAAATGGAAGAAAACTACATAATGACATATGATGTCCATTAAAGACTTTCCTTTCTTCTCGAAAGCTCTACTTGCAACATTCCTATACCAAACCCACTATAACATGGACTACTCACCTCCTTTTTCTATTCTCTGATAATGTGAAAATGGAAGAAAACTACATAACGACATATGATGTCCATTAAAGACTTTCCTTTCTTCTCGAAAGCTCTACTTGCAGCATTCCTATACCAAACCCGCTATAACATGGACTACTCACCTCCTTTTTCTATTCTCTGATAATGTGAAAATGGAAGAAAACTACATAACGACATATGTTGTCCATTAAAGACTTTCCTTTCTTCTTGAAAGCTCTACTTGTAGCATTCCTATACCAAACCCGATATAACATGGACTACTCACCTCCTTTTTTATTCTCTCATAATGTGAAAATGGAAGAAAACTACATACGACATATGATGTCCATTAAAGACTGTCCTTTCTTCTCGAAAGCTCTACTTGCAGCATTCCTATACCAAACCCGCTATAACATGGACTACTCACCTCCTTTTTCTATTCTCTCATAATGTGAAAATGGAAGAAAACTACATAACAACATATGCTGTCCATTAAAGACTTTCCTTTCTTCTCGAAAGCTCTACTTGCAGCATTCCTATACCAAACCCGCTATAACATGGACTACTCACCTCCTTTTTCTATTCTCTCATAATGTGAAAATGGAAGAAAACTACATAACAACATATGCTGTCCATTAAAGACTTTCCTTTCTTCTCGAAAGCTCTACTGGCAGCATTCCTATACCAAACCCGCTATAACATGGACTACTCACCTCCTTTTTCTATTCTTTGATAATGTGAAAATGGAAGAAAACTACATAACAACATATGCTGTCCATTAAAGACTTTCCTTTCTTCTCAAAAGGTCTACTTGCAGCATTCCTATACCAAACCCGCTATAACATGGACTACTCACCTCCTTTTTCTATTCTCTGATAATGTGAAAATGGAAGAAAACTACATAATGACATATGAAGTCCATTAAAGACTTTCCTTTCTTCTCAAAAGGTCTACTTGCAGCATTCCTATACCAAACCCTCTATAACATGGACTACTCACCTCCTTTTTCTATTATCTGATAATGTGAAAATGGAAGAAAACTACATAACGACATATGATGTCCATTAAAGACTTTCCTTTCTTCTCGAAAGCTCTATTTGCAGCATTTCTATACCAAACCCGCTATAACATGGACTACTCACCTCCTTTTTCTATTCTCTCATAATGTGAAAATGGAAGAAAACTACATAACGACATATGCTGTCCATTAAAGACTTTCCTTTCTTCTCGAAAGCTCTACTTGCAGCATTCCTATACCAAACCCGCTATAACATGGACTACTCACCTCCTTTTTCTATTCTCTGATAATGTGAAAATGGAAGAAAACTACATTACGACATATGCTGTCCATTAAAGACTTTCCTTTCTTCTCGAAAGCTCTACTTGCAGCATTCCTATACCAAACCCGCTATAACATGGACTACTCACCTCCTTGTTCTATTCTCTCATAATGTGAAAATGGAAGAAAACTGCATAACGACATATGCTGTCCATTAAAGACTTTCCTTTCTTCTCGAAAGCTCTACTTGCAGCATTCCTATACCAAACCCGCTATAACATGGACTACTCACCTCCTTTTTCTATTCTCTGATAATGTAAAAATGGAAGAAAACTACATAACGACATTTGCTGTCCATTAAAGACTTTCCTTTCTTCTCGAAAGGTCTACTTACAGCGTTCTTATACCAAGCCCGCTATAACTTGGACTACTCACCTCCTTTACGTCCATTTCACGAGCAAGCGATGATGAAAGGATGGAGCACATGTTTGGAGTTCACACAGATATTTTCATTACTAAATTTCCGCCTTCCTCGGCACGGCAGTTTGATGTGTACTGCTTCATTCATTTCTTTACCATCTCTGTCTATATCAAGGATTTGGAAACGTGGTAAATATGTGCCTGCTTATATCAACGCACTGGTCCCTCCCTCACACGCCTACCATTATTGAATCTGTCAAGATTGCAGACGGGCTGAACTTCAACCTACTACTTGATGGTCTATTTGCCTGTTGTAAACGGTAGAGGTAGATTTCCTCAAGTCTTCTATAGATTCATGAGATAGAATATCTATGTCAAGGAATAGCCATTTTTAATATCAATATCAAGACATGAAATTCCTTACAAGAAGTCTCTTTCTTGATTGAAATTTTCGTTGAAGAATACAAATACGTACATGTTGTAATAAGAATTTAAGTTTTACAAATATTATGTGAAATCAAAGTCATTGTGTGTTTATTAAAATATATATCAGTCTAAGTCAAAAGTATTATGTTTAAATGTCACACTTTTTAAGAGATGGTAATTTTACATCTCATCTATGTGAAAAAGTTGTAAATGATTGTCTTATTTTTATTGATCAAAATTTATCTTTGACCATTGAATTGAGTGTAGCTTACGAATAGTCAATTAAAAGATTTAGAGCAAATTGCTATATAAATAGATTGACTATTATTTATTTAGCTTGAGTTACACATGTCACATAATTATATTCAATTTTTTTTTCTTTCAACCTAAACCAAATAAAATATTGGATATTGGAGAATTGTTTAAGGTGTATTCAAGAGAGATCAATGGCGTTGAATTCATGGATATTTTGTGAGCTTTTGTGAAGATAAGGGGATGTAAAAGATACTTTAAACAATTTATTGAAAATTCAATTGAAACACCAACAAGATAAAATGAATGATTTGATATTGTTGAAAATTTGATTGACACTATAGTGAATTATTTGAAGAAAATGAATGATTTGGAGTTTTCATTTCACTCTTGGGAGAGATTTGAACTTGAAAGATCTGGATAGAGAATTTATGATTGATTAACTTATCACTAAGTTATTATTATTCAATAAGTCTCATAGCTAGAAACTTTATATGGTACTAACCCATCAACACCTACAAAGTGAGGTGCAATATTTTTTTACCACTTTGTACATAGTAGGAAGGGATAAGAATAAACTCTAATTTTATAGAAGAATCAAATTCTAACAAAATTAGGAATGATATATTTTTATGTTGGAAGCAATATAATAAGATTACATTAAAAATTCTTTTGTAAATGAATAGGAATCATGATATGAAAGGTAGTCAAAAAATAAATATTTTTAAAATCAAGACTCTTGAGCAATAAGCTATGAATACATAATTGAATTCCACATCCCAAATAGGATATATAATGTTAATGGTTGAATTTGAAAAGTCTCTATGTTTGTTAATAATTTGGCTAAATAATACAAAATGGTGTGAGATTTGACGTCTTAACAAGACCTCTAGCATTGTGATCACAATGACAAATCAAAGTCATTGTGGGTCTTAATTAGAATGAATTTAATTTAAGCTAAAAGACAAATAAAATTAATATATAAGTGGTTTATCATTATTTAATTAACTTTAGTTACACATCATAATTCATAGTTCATGAAATAACTAACCATTTTGTAACCTTGTTTTTGACTTCTTGTTGCAATTTCAAGTTGTGTTCACCTTTAACTTTAGAGCCAAATTGTTTGGGTTACCTTAGTCTGTACATGTAATTGTTCTTTTAACTTACAAAAATAACTATGAAGAATTGTCATCTTGACCTAAATATGCAATTTATCCCAATTTTTATTCAAGATCTTTCAATTAAATATCTATTTTCATAAATTTATTTTAATAAATAATCAATGAACAATTTTTTTGTTTAGTTATCCTTATCCTTTTAGGGACATTCAATTATTTTTTCTTGCAATGGTATTTAATAATGGATATTGTATGAGATGTTGGTCTTGTCAATGTGCCAAAAGAAAAAGGGTACATCCAACTACCATGAAATAGGAAATATTTTCCATAAAGGATCAACCTTAACTGGCAAGTGGAAACCCAAATTTGGAAACTAGGTAGATTCAGGAATCAAAAAATAATTAAATGCTTTCAAATTAGAGTCAACGGTGAACTTTCCAAAAAACAAAATCCAACCATGTTGGACACAAAATACATTGCAGAAGAAAGTAAAAATGGATCATTTAGAGAGATATGAGATGATAAGTCACTAGAGTATAAGTGGAATTTAGATAGACATAGAGAATAAACTTGTACACATTGGAAAAATAACTACTATGTATCCTTTGAATAAATCTATTATTAGGTAAGATTCATTGAAAAATATGTACCCTTAATATGATTATCTAAGAATGTTATCTTTGCTAGCTATATTCATTGAAAGCTATTATGATATCACATATGTTGTATGCTTGTTCTTGGATTCTAATTTTTTCCCATTTGTTTGAATTTGTTTTTGATTAGAGGTAAAATAAGTTTTGAAGGGGCCTCAGAACCCTTCACAAAAAGGATTTAGTTGTTTCAAAATATAACCAAACAAATCAAAAAACAACCAACACGTAGAAAAACAACAATAAAACAACTACCAAGAAGGAGGAACAAGAACAAAAAGCTACACATTTGTCAGAATATTAACATCTTCCATGTCACTCTCAATTATCTTTTGATGCACATCCATAACTTCTAAAATCTCTTTGATAGGGACCCCAACTCGCAACTTAGTCTTGTTGCGAGTCCTAGCACCGAGCCCCAAAACATTTACCTCTTTAATCAAAACATCATGTGACCCAACAACCTTATCAACTGAAGCTTCCTCCATCACCTACCTATCCGCAACAACTTCCTTATCACTAGGAGCTTCCTTTATCAATTTCCTAGCCTTCTCATTGAGAATAGTAAGGCCCTTCACTTCATTCCTCATAGAAGATTTATTCACTTAAACAACCTTATCTAACTTCATGTTAACCCATTTCATCTATTCTTCCAAGGTCACAATTCTTTGTTCAAAAATTTGCTTCAGCTTTAGCATATCCTCCACAACAATCTTTAAAGCATCAAATAGCTAGTCAAATTGAGTCTATAGAGAGGACTCTGAAGTTTCCCCAGCTTTGCTCACAAGCCCCCAAATCTTCACATTGGTCATATTAAGCTCATGGAAAGCCCATTTGAACAATCTAAACAGGGAAATAGCACCCTGCTTCGCCAGACCCAAAACATTAGGCAGATCCTCTTGATTAAAATTAAATACATCTATAGGATGGAGGACATCTGAAGTTTCATTATCTATATTATTTCAAAAATACGTAAGAATAGAATCTGTAGCAAATTGAATGTAGTTTCTAAACTACTAGGTTTATTTTAAAAAAAAAATCTATTTGGTGAAAATTTGAAATTTCAATGCAGTAGTACTTAAATTTCATGGAAAAAATAAGTAGTACTCATGTTTGGATATGATGCATATTTTTTTATAATTTTTTCCCAAGTAAATAATTAATTATGAATTTTTTATTACAACTTTAAAAAATATAAAACTTGTATGTCTGACCACGTCAACTTGGTCAAAACTTTATGAAATTCATTTTTTTTAATCCTATAGTATGTGATGCATAAAATATGACACATGTTTTGGATTCAAAAAATGTGATACCGTTTGAAAGCTATATATGTTTTTCAATCAACCTATCAATCAAGACTTTATTCGTAATTCAAATAGAAAATGAATAATAATAATTTATTAAATTCAAAGTAAAGTATAATTTATATTGGTGGAAATTTGAGAATCTCCATTAAAAACCCTTTTCATTTCATCAATTTTGGGAAAAAAAAATCATCAGCCACATAACCTACACATACCCATCATATCACAACTTTTTGGCCGATCATGATCCTGCACATACCCTGACCTAATTTGTTTGAATTTGTTACTATCATAATATGAATATATATATTGTTCCTATAATTAATGACATAAATTATTAGAGGAAATAGTCTAGAGTTTTCTTAGATGCATAGCATAATTTGACAAACTTCATCTCAACATTGCACTTACATGGAGTATTTTAATGAAATAACCCTACTAAAGACAATTGTATACATTGTTCATTCTTAATATTCCTAATGTGTATACTACATGAACAACCTTATGCAATAATACTCCTTGCAAGTGTCAAACAAGGTCTCAAGCTGTCAATATCACCTACAAAACAAGAAATAGCCTTCCACAAGATAGTAACAATATAATAGATTGCTTGATTAATGATGCAATAATGATATAATAATCAAATAGACTAATTATTATACATAACATGCATATGAGGCCTTTCTTATAGGAAATATGAGAGAATAAGTGAACATAAGATTAAAAAATTTCTTACAATCATATGACATGAGACAAAAATATAATGATACTAAGTGGACCCTAAGTAAACTTAACTAACAAGTGTGAATAAAATATAGGAGATAAACCAATTTTTTTAATATCTATATTCACACCAACTCCAGGCCCCCTTAAGTACAATTTACATGGAAGAATAAAAATGGAAGAAACAAAAGACACATAGATGATGGGTCATACCTACTAGGCCATGTTAGATATTGAAATATAGAGAAAAAGGGATCCTAGGTCCTAAATGCAAGGAACCTAAGATGCAATGGGGGAATTTTTCCAAGTTTCATTAAAGGATGTAGATCAACAAGGTGAATAGATTGACTATCAACGATAGAAGCCTGAGCCAATCAAACCTCGATCTACATCTAATTGGGGGTTAGAATAGATTGGAAATAATTTGGAATTATTAACCTAGTGATTCTAAATGCCCTAATATGAAAAATTCAAGATCCGAATAACTGATAAACATAAGCAGTCAAGTTCCAGAAGATCTAGAAGGTACAAATGACTATGTACCTACCCAAAAAATATTGGTCTAACTATTCCTACAAGGACTAGGTTTCCCAATGGAGACTGAGTCTTTGTAAGGGGGTCTTGATCAATTTTTATGGTCCTCTAGTGCTAGATCAGAGCTTCTATTTCCTTCCTATCCCACTATCAGGATGTCGTAAATAAATTTTATAGGCGAGTTTTAGTGTCTTGACAAGGTTGATGATAACAAATGCAACAATACAAAATGGATCTTCAAACTCTCTTCAATCCTTTTCAAACATGTAACCTTCACATTCATAAAGAGGTAAAATCTTGTTCCATATAAGGGCTTGCCTTAGTCAAACCTCATGTAATTTTTTCAATTTACAAACTAGAAATGTCAATGATAAAACCTTAATCGAAAGGAAGGAAATAATGAATGAAAAAAATGTTGCAACTCACCACCCTTCAATGGATTCCTTGAAGGAATTAATTCATACACATCTCTTCAAGGATTGGATCTTGCTTGACAGATTTTAGTGAATGCTTGAATGCTTGAAGAACTACAACAATGTTATCATTCACAAGATAATATGAACACACATAAACTTTGACATGATGTTGGATCTTGAATTGCTCCAATAAAGCTCTAAAAAATATTTCTCTTGACTTGCTCTTGACAATAGTATTTTCTCCTTAATTTCACTTAATGTCACTTAGATTTCAAATGTTAAAATAACTAGGTATTTATAGGTTTTTATCCAATTTCCCAAAAATTAGATTCCAAAAGTCAACACTTCATATTCAAATTTTTTATGTTGAAATATCACCAACAACATATTAAGTTTGGGTCTTGGCCCAAATCTCCATAACGCTCAAAGTTGGGGACAATTTAATAATTGAATGCATTTGTTTAATATTTTCTCTCCTTCAAACAATGGTAAAAATTGGGCTTTGTAATGCATAATTTGGAAAATTAGTAGCTTAATTAAGTCCAATAAATTAAGGGATCAAAACATAATGTGAAATTGTAATTGTATACAATTTTTTACACTATATCTAGCCCCCACTTTAGTGAGAGTATTAACTTACACTCAAAATCACACTAAAGTAGAGAAATATATGTTAAGAGGGGTTCAAATGTCTAAATGTTGAAGAGATAAGATGACTAAAGATCAAGAGGGTTGTGCAAGCCACCAGGGTCCAAGATCCCATGGAAAACCAACATAAGCATAAAGAAACACACACGTGTATGACATGAAGCAAAACAAGATACAAAAGCATACAATTCCAAAAAGAATACAAAAAGAAAAGGGTATGGACTAACAATTTATATTATGCTAACAACCATGTACAAATATAATGGGTCAAACATGGATAGCAAGCTATATTATTCTAGGTTTCATGAAATATAATAGGTTTCACAAGGTTATCAAGTTGTATTATGCTAAACACTCACAAAGCACATGGCCCCGATCAACGTTCATGATGTTGGGTGACCATCTTATGCCAATGCCACACTAGGTTCAACATCCATGAACATAGTAAAATAGAAAATCCAAACTTACCTTAGTGGGTGTAGACAAAAATCAGCCTATGGGGTGAAAATAAAACACACCTTAGGGGGTGCATAAACAAAAAAAAGGTAATTTATCAACAACAATAAAAGGGGAATTATTTAATTCATGAAAGGTCACACCTTACAGAACATCACACATGACATTACCACTAAGAGAGGAGAATTCAAGCAATAGAAGATCAAACCTTAGGTAATACTAGCCATGGTATTACCACCAAGATAAATGCCATATGCCAAGAAATATCACACTCTTATGGGATGGCACGCCTAATATTACCACATAGGAGATATGTTACATGGATTAAGAAGGCCACACTTTTGTTGGCATGATCACACTTCCTAGGAGATGTATGCTATTATCACTATGAAGGGACTATTTCTTATGAAAACAAAAAATAGGGGACAATATGCCCCCCTTAAAATGTTAGTGTACTTGCTACACTAATGATTTGAGGATAAAATAAGAGATCCCAATAAGGAATACACCTAGGAAAGGGCTATACCTAACCCCATTCCTCAAAAGTGTAGGGACAACTTAGGTGAGCCAAAAATAGATTAAGATATGCTACTCCTTGCAAAATAAAATAAGATTGCATAAATCCAAGTTTATAGCCCCATGTATGGTAGTGAATATGTTATGATACTGCAACTACCACATGGAAAGGAGCAACAACTAATACTATTGACTAAGTGAAGATCTTTTTGATATTTTTGAGTGACAATAACCAAGACCTCTTGTTGTTTCTTATGTATTGGGTTATATAGGTACACAAATACTTTGTTCTCTTACACCATATCCTTTTCCATTATATCCAAATTATTTCAAAATTTGATATCCTTTTCCATAAGTTGTTTCCAATTCTTTCGAAGAAGGTGGATTTTCATGAACATGTACATCATATCTATAATTTGTGTTTTCTTATTCTTTGTTAAAAGTTGTAGACTCAAATGCTTTTGATGACTCAAATTGTGTTGATATTATGGAAACTTCTTTCTCTTTCCCTGATTTTGATTGTATAAGCTTGCATTCCCCACCAAATTTAGGTGTGAAATATAATGACCCGCAATCATCATATAACAACTTTGTCACATTTGAAAGACACTTATCTTTATCCTCAACTTGTAAAGGTTCCAGTTTTGTAGTTGGTGTCAATTTTTTCAAAGTAATTTTCATTCCCTTCTCAATTTGTAAATAATTTTCAGATATTGGATCAACTTTTATTGTGTAAACCTTATTTTTGTAATTGTATTTCATTAGATGATGCAACATTGAAGGCACTTCATTAATTTCATTAATCACTGGTCTACCCAAGAGAAGATTATATGAAAGATCATGAGAAATGACATGGATAAGGGTTTGTAATGCAACCTTTCCAAATTTAACAAGTAATTTTATCACACCAAATAGTTATTTCCTACATTGTAAAAACCATGAATACAGAACTCAGCTGGTTCAATTCTAGTCTTATCCACCCCGGTTCTATCCAAAAGGTTCACACTACAAATATTAAGCCCTGGACCATTGTCAACATGGGTATGCCTAATCCCAACCTTATTAATAATAGACAATATCATCAAAGCATCATTTTTGTTTTTTTTTGTTTCCAAAGGAATTAATTCACTTTGGTTAAATATAATGTCCACATATTAGGTAAATTCATATTCTCAATCAAATCTACTACATTATTTGGTTATGCACTAGGAGGGATGAATTTTTTTTGTAAAGCATTTTGAACCATGACATGGTAAGTAGGTGATGTTTGAATCAAATACCAAAGGGAGATCTTAGTTAGAGTGTTGTAAAGTTGTTCTACACAGTCATAATCCTTTCCATTGTGTTGAGGTAAATGAGGGGAAATAGGTAAAACAAGTTGTGGGAATGGTATCGATGATGAAGTGGCTTGTGTTTGTCTTGGTTTCTTATTATTTCTAGTGTTATATATGTATGAGAAACTACGTGATAACTTGGCTACTATGGCACATGATTACTAGAAAGTTGTTTTACAAAGCTTAGGATATGGCCATGAGGTTTAGGAGGTTCTATAATGAGAAGTGGTTTAGGAGGTACAATAACTAAAGGAATCTTAAGTGCTTTAAAAGGACTCTTTGGAGGCCTAATGATTAGAGGACTCTTAGGAGGTTCAAGAGGATTTTTTAGAGGTCCAATAGTCAAGGGATATCCATGGAAAATTGTGTGTTCATAACCTCAATGAATTTGACGTATTGTTGATGATGTTCTATTGAGGGAGGTCTAGGGTTTCCTTAGCATCTAATAAATACATCTTACTATACTTCAAAATAAATGTATTAATGATATAATCTTCTTTTTCTACTATATCTTACCTAATGGGTAAAGCATTGGGAGAGGGACAAACAAGCTTCTCACGATGCTCAATGATTTGATCTTATAAAACCAAGGTAATTTCATCACAAATAGGAGAGGTATCAAGAGAAGTAAAACTATGATTGTCATGATTATCTTTGATTGCATTCTCTTGCACCAAAACATTCTCACAAGTGGGAGAGATATGGGGAGATGAATGGAAGTGATGTTAAGAAATGTGTCAATGATCCCATCCTCTTGTGCCATATTATCCTTCCAAGGGGAGAGGTTTTCAGAGAGAAACAAACAAGATTCTCTGGAATCTCAATGATTAGATCTTCTAGCACCAAGATAACTTCATCACAAGTAGGAGAGTTATTGGACAAAGAACAACTATTATTGTCATGATTTTCCATTATTTCATCCTATTGCGCCAAAAAAATCTCACAAGTAGGAGAGATATTATATGAGTGAAGGATAAGTATATTTATATTAAAAAATGTGTCAATGATTTCATTCTCTTGTGTCAAGGTACTCTCATAATTAGGAAATATATTGGGAGAATGACTAGCATGTTTGTTAATGACCTCATTTCTTTTCCATAGATTGTACTCATAAGTAGGGAGATTGTACTTATGAAATCCATGCTTAACCATATAAAAACCACATCTTTGAAAAGAAAACATGTTTCTACTTTCCTTATGGATTTGAAAATTGTTGTAACAACCTAGAGTTATGAACTTGTGCAAAAATGAAAAATAAACTACCTAAATTATGCAATACATAAAATGTAAAAAATTATCTTATACATTTTATGATTTTCAATATTGAAATACAAATTATTTTTCCAAATTTGTAAACAATCAAACAAAATGACATTGTTCTTGCACATGCCATAACATTTTTTGAAAATTTCAAATCAAATAGTTGGAAGCAAATATAGACTAATAGTGCTAAGACAAAAACATGTGAAAAAGTCTCTTGAGATACTTGTACAAGGACAGGGTCACCCAAGGGCATTTGAGTCCTTGTTCAAGGTTTTGAAAATTGAAAAAATTGAATTTTTATGTTGATGTTTA
Organism: Sequoia sempervirens; assembly: GCA_007258455.2. NCBI lineage: Eukaryota > Viridiplantae > Streptophyta > Pinopsida > Cupressales > Cupressaceae > Sequoia > Sequoia sempervirens. The sequence goes on along the minus strand of VDFB02098418.1, from coordinate 2,302 downwards.
ATGTTTTTTTTCTATTTGCAAACAGGTTGGATAGACAATATTTTTCTTGTGTTATTGTTTTCTTTAGAAATTTCTTTCCCATTTTCTTTTTGTTTCTGTTTTTGTTTCTCTTTATCCTCTAGTGAAACTATTACATGAAATAAACATATTATTTTATCTATATTGTTTCAAGATGTTTTAGGATGGTTTTAGATCTCTAGGAGTTATAATGTAGATTCTAAGTTTCAGAAGATCTTACAATTTTTAAGACAATTAAATTTTAGTAATCAATAAGCTCCCATAATATTTCCCTCTCTCTATCTCACTCTATCTATATCCCTTGAATTCTAGACCTTCCTCTCTCTACTTATCTCCATCCCTTTCTCTAACTCTATCTATCCTAAGCTCAAGATCTATCACTTTTTCTTCTCTCTTTCTCACCTCTCTCCCTCCCCACCTCCCCCATGCTCTCTACTTGTCTCTCCCTCCCTCCCTCTCTCCCTCCCTCTCCTCTCTCTCTATCAAGCACATTCCCTCTATATTTATCTCTATGTCACCTATCACCCTCCCTACCTCCCCACCCTTTCTCTCTTCCTCACCCTCATTCCCTCTTGATTCCCTCTCTTTTGTACTCTCTCTCTCTCTCTCTCTCTCACTCTCCTTCATTCTATACTTCTCTTTATCTCACCACTCTCTATACCTCTCAATCCCTCTATCCCCTCTTATCTCTATCTATATCCCTATCTCTACCTCTCTCTATCTCTATCTATATATCTATATCTCTCTCTATATATATATATCCCTCTCCCTCTTTCTCTCTCCTTTCTTCCCTACTCTCTCTCACTCTCTATCTCTCTACCTCTCCCTCCCTCTCTCCCCTCTCTCTCCTCCCATCTCTATATATCTTTATATATCTTTATATCATCACTCTCCACCTTTCTTTCCCTCACTCTCTCTCTTCTCCTTCCTCCTTCCCTCTCTACTGCTCTCTATGTAATCTCTCTATAATTCCTCACATATAACTATCTGCATCTCCCTCCCTCCTTCCACTTCTTGTAATTTAATTGAAGGTGTTATCATTGATGTCAATAGAATGGAGATTGTTGTTGATATTTCCATTGATGTCAACAATGTTTTCATTGATGTTAGCAGAGTGGTAGTGTGTGAATGGTTCCATGTACTATAATTAGTATAAAATTATTATGCATGATGATGGATTTCATGAGTTTTATATAATAGATTTCCTATATTTCATGTTTCTCATGAATACATGATTAATTATGTGGATGTTGTGTTCACTATCTGTTGATATAAAATATATAAAAGATTCTCTTATAGATAGTTTCTTAAGAAGTTGTACTAAAAATATTTAGAGAATCCTCCACATTCCTCCACATTTAAAGGTATTGAATTCTAGATTGTAAGTTTGTCAAATGCACATGTACAATGTGTATGTTCCTAACTTCATACCATAAAAGATACCACAAAGCTTTCTAAAACTTACAAAGTGAGAATTGTACTATCATAGTCATGATTATTTAGAGAAATGCTCCACATATCTTTGCAGTTGATGTTGTGGTCTTGTAGTTTGGAGGATGTGTTTAAAATGTTTTTTTTTTCTCTCTTCAAGTTTTAGATGTTGTGGTATACTACAATTTGAGTTTTTTGTGTTCTATCTCAAGACTATGTTGTTTAAGTATGCAAAAGATATTGGTTTTATGTTTGTTTGCTTGAACCAACATAATGTTGTGTAAATTTATAAAATGAGGACATGGAAATATTTTTTAATATTTTTAATGCTTGTAATGTAATCCTCATGATGTTATCTAGTCTCTCTAGTATTACATGTAGTCTAGAGATAATATTTAGAGGGTTGAGTGTTTTCTAGGCTGACTTTTTGGTTTGTGGTGTTTATGCCAAGTTTCTTGTTGCATGTGGAAGTGTGGGATTACGTAAAGATATAAAATACATCCTTCTTATCTCTTTTCTTGGACCGTATTCAATTTCCCCTTTGTCTGGATGATTTGGAGCTAAATAATTATGGTTGTTGCAAATTTCATAATTACAAATTTTAGTTTGGCTAACAAAGAGAAACTTTTTGATGCTTATGAAAGGTATAAATGAAGGATAAAGTGTGTGATTGAGTGTTGGATAATAGGGTGTATGTGTTCAATGTGATAAAAGTGATCTATATATTGAAAATGATGAGCTAAAGGTAGAAGAATGTGTGTGTATAAAGTGTTGAAGGTAGTGAGTCAAAGGAAGAAGTGTGTCAATGAAATGCTAAAGGTAGTGGGTGGAATGTTGAAGGAATTGAGCCAAA
>VDFB02098417.1:0-12472 GCA_007258455.2 Sequoia sempervirens | reverse complement strand
ATATTGTTGCTCACTATCATAAAAATACGAGGGCACATCTTTAAAGATTGAAACCCTAAATACATTCAATAAAATTCTCTCTGTAAATATTTGCCCCAAGGCTTCTCAGTTTTGATAGCTTAATTATCTAACCAGCCAAAATAGAAAGCATCTATAATAAGCAAAAACATTTGAGAGAAGAAATGCTTTTTGTGAAAATTTGCCCCAGGGTTATTCAGTATTGATAGTTTAAATTATCACAATAGCATTCCATCAACTAACAAGCTAAAACAGAAACATCTGTAATAATGGAGTGTCAACAAAAACAAACCATAGAGACAAGAAAGACAATATGCTTCATAATGCTAATATTATATCCATTTAAAAGTCTAATAAGTCTTCAAATACATATTGTTGTTCATTATCAAAAACATATGAGGGCACATTTTTATAGCTTGAAACCCTATATACTTTTTACAAAATTCCGAACTATGAGTATTTCTAAAAGTCTCTTATTTGGGTAATCTGTTATAAGTCACCACCCCTAATCAGCCTCATAAGCATCGAACTCGTCCAGCCATTCGAAATCATCAACAGGCTCAAACTGATACAACTTGCGAAGGAAATTGTAACCGACTAAGGTTCGGCTTCAATGCTACAGTATCTCCCCTTCCTTTATGTCAAGTATAAACAGGTAATACCAAACCCCTCCTACTGGCATACTGAGCTCCCGTGGGCAGGGTATCCCAACCCCAAGCTGTACAGGCCCCAGAACATCTTCTAACCCTCCCAACAAATTTGGACAGAACAACTTCCGAGTCATCTCCTCCACGACATCCTTTGGAATGCGAAGATCAAGGAGCGATGCAACGAAACAGGCAGGAATGTCTGTGTTAACTTGATAACGCTCCTCTAAGACTAAATACCTTTTACCCAGACTGAGTCTCATAGCCTTCATTGTGAGCAAACCCCTTTCTTTCATCACTAGCTTTAAGCATTGATCCGTGATGCGCCCAAGAAAAGCTAATTGGCTCCAATCACTGAAAAGCAGGATAGGAGACTCCATTGTTGTAGAGAACTCGAGACGCTTCATTATGTTATCTCTCAAACCAAACTTAAAATGTAGCCTAAGCGTGCGAAATCATACCAAATTCAACCGAATCCCTTGGCAAGGCGGGGAGTACTAAATCACATGAGAGCAGAGTTAAATCAATCATAACACTTCAAGGCAAGACTTACAATGTCTGAAGTGTCAGGGAATGCCATCTAAACGAAATAAATGAAAATTCATGCGGATTTTGACACAACCATCCTTGGTTTTGCTTCAGATGCCTACGTGGCTTGAAACCTACAGCTCACCGGCAAACTAAAGTATGGCGTGGAGCCCAACACCTCACCGCAAAAATTAAACAAAAGGCCCAAGTGGTAACCGTACGAACTTTGGGTCAACAAAAGTAATAAATTCATCTAGGAGTTACCACCCCATAATTTGGTAACGCTTACCTAATAAATATATATATATATATATATATATATATATATATATTAGTATTAGGAATTCAATAGTATTATAATTATAATTACCAAATATAACAAAATAAATATTAACAATTTGATATTATTATAATTATAATTATTATGATATAATAATATAAAATATATATTAATATAAAACATCAAATTATATATATATATATATATCAAAGGCAGATTATTAAGGGGTAACCAAAGTCATAAAGCAGCGATTGTTAGTAAGGCAAGCAGCAATTCATTTTTATAAAAGCAGCGATGTATTAAGGAGGCTGCATTACAAGAAGGGAGCTATTAATTACAAGAAATTATTAGCAAAGGGGAGCGATAGAATAATGGAAGGTCATTACTTTCCAAAGATGCCTCTCCACTCAGCTGTAAAGGTATAAATGGAATCACACTCAGCAAAAGACAGGTAAGATTATTAGAAAATAGGAAAATCAATTAGAAGTCTGCATAAAGCAGCAGATTAGAAATGAAATGGAAAATATATGGAATCATGGAAGAAGAAATAAATAAGAAGTCTGGAACATATTTCTGAGTGCAGCAGCAAACATAATCAGATAAGTTCATATATATATATATATATAATTTACAATTATAAAATAATGATGCTTGCAGCAATTATTGAGTCTTATAAAATAATTATGGTTCTTTAGTATGAATATGGATAATAGATTCTTATTCGTCTGATTTATATCTTCTGAATATTAAGAAAAGATCAGATCTGGATATTGATAGTAGTCAAGGCATACAAAAGGAGTAATCGATCAACAGCATAGCCTCTCATATATATATGCAGCAAATTCAATCAGAATAATAACATAATCAATTCCTGTGGTACACAGAGATAGTTGTTTTATGCTTATTTATCAGATAAATGTAGATATATAATTGTACCAACTAAAAACCAATATAATATCGTATTATGTAGCATATATTTACTGTTATTATGAACAGTGATATGATTTTGGTTTGGCAATAATTGGTCACGAAGGGATGAGGTAGGAATGCAAGGAGGGGGAACTGTGAATGATTCCTCACTAGGTATGGCACCTCATGATGATAGTTAAGGACCATCGATTAAGGACCGCATAAGGCCAAGGAGGAAAGGTCCTATCCTTGGGCCTCGGGTTGAGGATCAAGGCCACCCTATTGCAGCCCCCCTTCTATCCCCACTTGAATCAATTGTTGAAGTAAATAAAGAGGGATCTTCAATAATAAGAGGAGGGTTTGGCGTGATGGAGGGGAACGGTGTAAAGCCCTCACTAGGTACACCACCTCATGATGATGGTTAAGGACCACATGAGGCCAAAGACGATAAGGTCCTACTGTTGGGCCTAGGATAGAGTTGGGGCACCTCATCATGTCCTCTACTACAATCCTCATTATAGTTGAACCCACATAATCATTGGGACTCGTTATAATGATATATATCTAATCTCTTTTAGACCTAGAATTAAATGTATTTCATCGATTATGTCCGTCATATTCATCTAGTGTGGTTGCAGGTTTCCATAACCAGATTTACATCATCTCAATTTTGAGTAGGGAATTATATATTTAACTATAATCTGCTATTCATTTGGAATTGTGATTTCAGGGCAAAGTATAAGGTAATCCCAAAAGGGGACATTACAAATTTGGAACAGCTAGAAATTATATTCTGAAACTTCTAAAAAAATAAATAAATTCCTGAATAGAACACAATGTTTTGATTTTAATATTAAGGAAATTGGAAGAAAAAAGAACAAGACATAAGAGATTAGCTTTCCTAAGAGGGTTTCGATGCTGCCTTGCCCAAACACAATCTTCAAACCTATGCACAAGAGCTCCTTCCTTCCAAAACATTACACTATTCTACTATCGAAGAGTCTATTTATGACATTTTTACCACTTGAGCCTGCTACCTAAGAGTCTATTTGTAACACTTTTATCACTTGAGCCCATTTGCCTCTTGCATGTGGGATAATTTTGAATGTATGAGCAAAACTAATTGTTGACATTTCATGCCCCCCCTTTGATGACCCATCACTGATATCCAATCTAAGAAAATCCCCACGGGCCATCTTGCATGTTTTCCCTTTGAAGTTTTCCTAAATTTTGCTAAGTCACAGAATTTCGGGTTTTCGGGTTGTCACTTACTTGCTTACCTGCATGCTTTCTCCATCACTCCCTTCCTTCCCCTTTTTCTTCTAAGTTTTTCGAGTATCGGCCTTCGGCCTTGCCCTTTACCTTGTATCGATCCCTCAAGGTAAGCCTTCGGCCTTACCTCCACCACCTAAAGCTCGATAAGGTTTGTTTTGGCTAAGTCTTTTGTCTTGTTAGACTTCGGCCTTTGGCCTTCCCTCTTTCCTCTTCCATCCTCGAACCTTTCTCCTTCAGCCTTCAGGTGTCAACCTTCGTGCTTACACCTTACCTCTTACCTTCTTCAGGTAAGAGTTAAGGCTTTCCTCCAACCTCTGACCTCCGACGGTTCAAGGTCCAATCTCCGAACTCTCACTTTGGTCTTTGAACTTCACGCTTCCTTCCTTCTCTCTTCTCACTTTCTTTCTTTTCTTCCAAAATTCGACTACGTCGATTTTTCGGGTTTCGGCCTTCGGCCTTACCCTTTACCTCTTACCCTTCTTCGGTAAGAGGTATCTCATCTCTCTTACCGTCAACTTTCAGGGGTAAGGCTTCTTGAGATTTCTCTATCGCAAGACAACAAAGTGTACACCGCTATAACGCAAGCTCCTTGATGCTTCATCGTGGGGTGGCAGGATTCTTACCACTTGTTGGGTGAAAATTATGTAATCAACTTTTCGATAGATTACACAACTAGGACTTCAGCCACAGCTATGTGAGATGTAAATCTCTCCTCTCAGAAAGGGGAGGCACCCTTCTTACTGCTGACAGAAGCAATAGTAAAACAAACAAAGTAATTACAAAATGTACACAATACTTACGAAGTAGGGGGGGGTGTGTTACATTCATCCTTCTCTCTTTTTTCAAAGAAGATGTTTACAATGCTTCACTGTTGGAAGTTCTCAATTCACAATAACTCTAAACTAACAACGAGCAATAATGCCAATACCTCTATCTTGTCAAAGCAAAGCGTAGAGGTACTAGAAGTGATTAACAATAAACTAGTAAAATAAAAGGGAAAGCTCACGAAGGCACAAAGTCGTTCTGTAGCTTTATCAATGGTAGATTTGTGATAGGCGTGTCGTTTGTCACGTTAGAAGCACAAAGTCTTCTTAGACGCAACAATTCCTCGAACAACATGAACAATTACAAGCACAAAGTCTTGTAGATTATCCAACCAAAGTATCCAAAGAGCATGAATAATTACAAGCACAAAGTCTTGTAGATCATTCAACCAAAGATAAACAAAACACAAATGTAAATCTAAATAAAGGATGTAACACAAAGTTTACATGAATTACTTAGAGTCCTTCAGATTCCATAAGCTAATCACCACCAAATGAGATCAATTCATAAGATTATCGAATCCAACACAAAGTCTGGTTTGCAATCTTCTTCTTTATTGATCAAATTTCATTCACAAAGTATGAACACAAAGTTTCACAATTGCTTCAAAAAGGGCAGCACTTCGTTGCAAAATACTAAAAGGATCCCTATTACAATAGAAATCCCTCATATTTATAAAAGAGAGGGAAGAGTAAATCTAGGAAAGTTAGGTGAGCTAATTTAGGAAAATCTCACCTAACTTTGACTAAAGTCAAAATGTAATTTGTCTTCAAGAAATTACATCTCAGAATTTTGGTGCAATTACACTTCAAGAAAAGACATTTAAGATGTCAAAAATTATTTACAAGATGCATAAAGGGAAGCATCAAAATGTTCAACATCGGAGATCAAGAATCTTCACGGTTCCTTGCTTTGGGCACGGAGTCTTCATACTTCTTCTTGGTCTCCTATATGAATGCATCATCTGGGCCGACTGTGTAATCTACAAGGGTGTGAGCTCTTGTGAACGACCTTCTAGCAAATAAATGGATTTTCTTGCACCTGCGAAGATGCGTCTTGAGATTATCAAGTGTCAACCATATATCACAAATGATATGTATTGAGGCTTTGGGAAAAACTGTCATCCTCAACTTGCTGCATAACGGCTTCTTTGTAGATCTGGGATAGTTCATTGGATCAAAAGATGTCACCTTTAGGATCACTTGATGAAATCTGGAGAGAAACTGCAAGGATGGTGAATCAATAGGCGTTAGCAGAAAAAGTAGCATTGGGAAGCGTGAAGCAAGAAACGATGTTGAGCAAGCGTGAAACGAGCAACTAGGCACAGAAAACGATGCAGAAGCGAAGAAACGGGGTCCGGAATGGAAATAGAGCAAGTTTGAAGAGACTAAGTTAAAAAAACTGCCAAAAGTGTAAAGGTGCTAAAATTCAACACCATTGCACAAAAAATGACTAAGTCTGGACATAAAGTGTAAGAGCGCACTTTTTCAGCGCTCTTACATTTTTTGACAAAAACATTTTCATGCAGGAGCGCACTTTTTCAGTGCAACTGCATTTTTCACAATTTACCTAAGTATGAACAGTGAGACTTCGTGAAGGAGCTCGTTTCGAAGGTCTTCGCGGGGCGAACATAGGGGGATGCTCAAACTGACTGTTTGAGGCTTTGGAACGCATTCCGAGGTGGCTTGAACTCCACGAACCTAAGAAACGGACAAGTTTCATAGGGGGGTTATCCGTGGAACGAGCGCTACTAGATTCCGTGATAACACCGTTACACTGCAAGCTTTAAATGTTCAGCCCGCAGTACTGCAGAAGACTCTTAACAATCTCTTCTAGCTTACCACTCTACTACTCATCTTAATCCTTTTCATCGTAGTATAGCGAGATTGTTATTGCACTACCACTCTTCATGATCTTCTTCCTCATGGGGTGGTGGGTTGTTCCCCGCTATACCGCACTATTCATTTTTCCTTGCCGCAATATTTCGATTTATGATGTAATAGAGCTCTTTCATACCGCCCGACCATGCCTTTACTATAATCCTTTCTTCTTCTTCGCACTCTTCTCCTTCTTCCAAGCATTTGGTAAGCAGTAAGGTCGACTCTCGACCGATGACCGCCCGATCGCCGATGCCCAACAAAGACTATTTTCGGGGCTCTAAGCCATTTAATTCCAAGGCATGTAAAGGCAAATTTTCGGGCCCGACACCCCAACAATCCACGAAATGGCACGTTTTTTGTTCAATGGTGCCATTAATGTGCAACCATTCCCAGCACCCAGATCTGATTTCTTAGACTTCAAGGACATTATCAAATGCATTTTCTAACTTCCTCAAGTGGATTTCATGGGTGCCCATGCCTATTGATTGTTGTTTGTTGACTTCTTAGTGGATCTATGCCCTAGGTTGCGTCTTTCACAAGCTCAAATCTTGCACGCACAGTCTTTTTTGCTAACCTTGGTTAGGGTTAGGGTTGGACTTGTGTTTCTCAGTTATGCCTGATCTATAAAGACAAAAAATGTATTCATTTTTAGGGTTCTTCCTCTGGCTCCTCTGGGATTTTTCTTTTGCAAACTTGCATTTTTGCATCTCTGTCATTGTAAAGATTGGCTATATGCCTTTCTATTAATGAAGTTGATCATTGTTGTTGGTTCTCTCCTCTTTTATGTATGAGTAAGTTTATTACCTTCATGTTGGAGTGTTTGTTTGCATTTTATGCATGTATGTTGTGTTAAAATCATTTGCAACTGTTGTGTTGAGAAATTCTCTTTCCTTTCAGCGCCCTGTCAAACCCTAACCTCCATGTTTGCCTCTGAAATCAACCAAATGAGAGTTGTGTGAGTTCTTTGGTCCCCTTCTTTAATGTGTTGTGTGAATCTTAGCCAGGGAGAAGCGACCTTTCCATCTTGGTGTATCGCCTCTGTTTCCCTTTCATGTTCTCCTTCTCCCCTTTTCCTCGTGGGTTGTTAGTGGTAGGATTTCATGTGTTGGGTTAGACCAGCACATTGCACTGGATTGAAATAGGAGTCAGACTTCTCCGAAGATTCGACCTCATACGCGCAAAGGTCCCACACCTTGAGGTCGTTTCCATTGTGTCATTGGAATGTTGAGCTTCGTGCTTAGCAGGGTGCAATTTCATGTGACAACACTAATATCACAAAATTGGTTCCAATGATCCCACAAGATATAGTTACTAAACAGTTCTAAGGGGCCACATTAACTGAAGTGTACAACTTTATATATCATAATAATTACAAACAACGTTCATAACTCTCTCTCCTCCTCGAAGTTCTTTGTCCCAAAGCAAAAGCAATGTTGGAAATTGAAATTCTTGAAGCTTCTGTAAATCTTGGTGACACTACATTTTGGCTCAAATTGCCCAAGAAAATGGTCCAATAGATTCTTATTGAGAAGGCTAATTCCTCTAGTTTTCAATTCCCATGTAGAGGAGCATGATGCAATGCCACCAAATCCAATAAAGATCTCAATGCTTCCTAAACTCTATCCCCAAAAATAGCTATTGAAGTTTACATACTCTAGAAAGCAATTTGATGGGATTTTCAACCATGCAAGTTGTCAGGTGATTCATCAACTTATATCAATGGAGGATATTATGGAGCTCCAACTAGTTCTACTTTAGGAGCTAAGGAAAATGCTTATAACATATCTATTGTGATGAGCAAAGAACCTTATATTAGAAAGTCTATTTGCATTTTTAAACCAAGTCATTCAACTTCAAGGCAAGCATTAGGCATAGTTTCATCCCTTGGAAGTACTACAAATTTGACAATATCTTTTCTCAACCATGGAGCCATGATTCCCACAACAAGTAGCTGCAACTCTTTCCTCCTTTTTGCAAATATGGCACTTAACTATAGGCATAGGTGTAACTTATTTGGAGGCTATCAGGGCCTTTTCCTCTTTCTTTGCCAAATTCCTAACAGTAGCTGTAAGAGGATGATTGCTGCAAGTAATGAGCAAGCCTTAAGCCACATCTTCATTGTTAGCAACCTAGCATCATGTTCATACAAATTGTCTCTAGAGTTTGGATCTTCCTCAACAACTTAATGGACTGAAGCATAGTTTGCAAACTCAGACTCGAAGAGTACTCAGCGAGCCCAAAATTTTCAGCTCGACAAAAACTCTGCAACTAAAAAAATATTAAAATTTCTTGAAAAAACACATTGTTTTTGCAAAATTCAATTACAAAATGTATCAAATGAGTCTAGAAAACCATGAGGAAGTGTTTTCTCTGAAATTTAATTCTTGAATACATATGGATTACAAAATTGCATAATCATAGGAAGATGGATAGTGGATACAATAGCTAGCTGCTAACTTGTTATCACAGAATCTAGCAGCGCTCGTTCCACGGATAACCCCCCTACGAAACTTGTCCGTTTCCTAGGATTCGTGAAGTTCAAGTACACATAACGGAGCGATTTTCAAGTCACCTCAAAATGCGTTCCCAAATCTCGAATAGTCAATTCGAGCATTCCCCCTTGTTCGCCTCGCAAAGACCTTCGAAACGAGATCTTTCGCGACGTTTCACTGTTCATACTTTGCAAATCGCGGAAGATGCAGTAGCACTGAAAAAGTGCGCTCCTGCAGGGAAATTCCAAAATTTGACTAAGTCTAGAAATGTAAGGGCGCTAAAATTTAGCGCCCCTACATGCAGTGAATTTCCAAAAAATGTAAGGGCGCTAAATTTTAGCGCCGTTACATTTTCTTTCGACACTTAACTTTTTTTTATGCCTCTGGCACGTTTCTTCACGATTTCGCGTTTTTCGTCAATCGTGCCACTTTTCGTGCCTAAATTTATTGCACGACTTGAGTTAGGTTTTTAATTTTCATTTGCAATTAAGTGAATGAATTCGCCACTTTTGTTGTTTGTATTTTATTTCTTTTTGTCTCTCCTCTTGCTGGGCGAACTACCTCTCATCTGCAAATTTGCGTTTGGAAGATTTCCGCCATTCATCTCTTCAGCAATATTTGCGTTTGGCCCTGGTAAGACTTTCATTTGGTTTTGTATTTCCATTTGTATATATCCATGGTTATCATACACGTTTTGGTTTCTTCATTCACGTTTTTCATTTAATTCGTTTTTGATTCTTTCCATTCGCGTCCTTCTCCATTCGTGTTTTTCTTCTCTTGTCTCCCATACGCGTTTCTTCTCTTGTCTCCCATACGCGTTTCTTCCTACCTTTCTCCTCTGCGTGCAATATCACTTGGGAATTTCTATCTACCCGCCATGCTTGTGTTGAGGTATCTTTGTTAGAAGTTCTTCATCCGTTTTGGTAAACATTGGAAAGATTCGCCATTGTGAAAAAGAATTCCTTTGACCTTTGCATGAAAATGTAATAGAATGGAGATGGTTTCGAATGACATTTCAAAGTTAACCAAACATTGCCTTTGCTGAAGCTCAAGCGCCTTCGCCATTCCTCATTGCATTTACATTTTCAAAAATTGCCAAAATTGCAGAAGCGCTAATTTTCAGCGCTATGACATTTCAAACTTAACAAAAATTGCCTAACACTGAAAAGTGTAAGGGCGCTAAAATTTAGCGCCCTTACACCAAAAGCAATTTTCTCAGAATGTAAGGGCGCTGAATTTTAGCGCCCTTACACTTTTTTCTGACTTTTTCCAATTCCTTCCGAACGAACTTCATTTTTTACCAGTACATCCCTGAGCTTCATTTTTTCCGCATTCGTGCATCGTTTTGCGTGCCTCGCCATCCGCTCCATGCTTTTCCCACCCTCGTGCTCATTTCACGCTTTCCCATGTTTCCTAACAATTGGTGTTTGTTCTGGCTAGACGGATTGCAGTCTACTCTCAGAGATCGTCAAGTCAAGAGTGCTCAGTGTTCCAGTTTCTTTTGATGACTGCTACGAAGCCTCCTTCTTCTTCGAAAGCAAAAAGCAAGATGAAGTACAAATATCAAGGCGTCTATCCGCCAACTATGGTGCTTTCGAAAGTTGAAGAAATAAAGGATACAGAAGTTGGCCATCAAGACTTGGTTGACTTCGCAAAGTTGACAGAGACGAAGCCTCTCCCTGATTCAATGAGGGCAATCGTACACAGCAATCTCCACTTGGTGGCGATGTTCCCCACAGCTGCGCACAATACTGAGTTTGTTCTTCAAATTGCGTCTCATTACATCCGAGAAAGCAGAAGTGTGATCGACTCTTCCGGGCACGAGATTCTAAGACTCGACCCCGATTTCTTTGACATCGTCTTCAAGGTTCCTCACATGGACAAATATATTGACATTTCTATATCAAAAGCACAGGAGATTTTCGATGCTGATCCTAATAAAGCCAAACAGTTGATAAATACTCAATGGCTCAAAAAGCCTAGATCGTCTGTTTCTAGATGGCCGAAAGGACTCCTGAGAAGTGACTTCAAAGATGACGCCAAGGATATGATCACGTTTCTAAGCAGAGTGAAGGGCTTGCCAGAATCATCCACTTTTCACGATTGGATGTATGAGTACATCAGGATCAAGTATGGCGCGTAAGGTGCATATTGACTGGGGTAAACAAATCAGTGATGAGATGCACGAACAGTTGATCAATGCTCCTACATTGAAGTTCTACATGACTTCTTACTTGGTGTACGCAGCAGCTGTGATGAGACAATTCCCAGGTCTATCTACAAAGGGGAATCGAATGATGGTGCCTGTGTACAGATATTTCTATCAGTTGGAGCTAAAGGAGAGCTTTCACCATTTCAGACGGGTCACTGATGCTTTCTTTACTCTTTACTCTTCAACTTTGGATCCACCGAAAGAAGATATCCGATGAGGCTTATAAGGTGGTGAAGAGTAAAGTTGGATGTATTTTTCTCCAATTCCCCAACGCTTACTTACTTGGTGAGTAGGTTGTTACACCGTTTTCCCTACATGCTACCAATGCTATCCTTCGATAAGTGGGTTCTCATGGAAACATGCGCATTACCGAAGGTCAAAGGCGTAAAGAACGGTACAGCAAACCACAAGCCGATTCAAGTTCCCATCGACCATCGGCAGATATACTATCCAAACTGCACAAAAAGCTAAGTCTGTCTATGCCGAGATGCAGATCATGACCATCAAAACCTACAGGTATAGGTTTGATTTTGACTACCGAGATGTCAGAAAGAAGTTGCAAAAAGGTCACCAACACAGGTACCGCTTTGAAGACATCTGGGCGATTGCAGATGAAGAAGCCATTCGCGAAATGGACTATTGCAGATTGACACCAACAAATCAGATCTTGGTATCACCGACCTACCGTGAGGATTTTGAGGATCCAGTGATATCATGAAAAGTCGCCTATGATGAGCAAGGCGTTGCTAAGAGGCTGTTGCCTGCAATACAGTGGTCTAGGAAAGAGGTCACCATCATGAGAGAAAGGCTGAGACCAATCCTAGCCAACACAGAAGAATGGTTACACAAACATGGTCATACAATGAAAAGTTTCAGGACAGACTCAGAAGGAGAAGAGTCCGAGGCAGAAGCACGCCAACAGCAAGAACTCCGCGACAAAAACAAATCAGCGGCCGTTCCCACTTCTTCACGAAGAGGTCCAAGGATCAAGTTCACTGTTGGCAAGAAAGATACCCAGGCTGTCCAAGGGACAGAGAAGCCGGAATCCCATCCATCTCGTTCAAAGGGTAAAAAGCCCATTCTAGAGGAGGTAGATTCCGATGAAGAAGATAATTCAAGCAACCAATCCGCTGAAGATGAAGATTCAGCAGAAGCAGACTCCGATGCCGAAGAGGTTTCTGAAAGCGGGCAAGAGTCTGATGAAGATTCTGAAGAAGGATCTGAAGGTGATTTCGAAGGTGAGCCAGAATCGGAGAGACAAGAGGGTGATCAACAAGAAATAACGCTACTCTCCCTCCCGCAGAACGAGTTGAGGAAATCCACAACATCATCGCCCGTGACTTCAAACGCTCTCATACCCCCTTGGAGATCAAGAACTCCTCCAATCTCCGCTCCTCGCCACTATT
>VDFB02098416.1:0-17667 GCA_007258455.2 Sequoia sempervirens | reverse complement strand
AAATCAAGCAAAAGTCCATAAGAGAGACTCTAGTGAGCATAAAAATGTCAACTATACATTTTTTGGTCACACACACACAGATATATATATATATATATTAATGTATATGTTTATTGTTTTTTTTGGTTGGTGAAAAAGATGATTTTATTAATAAGAAAGAACAAGATTACATAGTTGAACACATTATATTACCAAAGTAAGTCCTCCCAAATTCCAAACAAAACCTAGAAAGCATCACTAATCCTACCCCCAAATCATACTATAGATAAAAACTTAAAGTTCACTTAACCTTCCTACATCTGCTAAACAAACAAACTACTTTCCACCCCTAAAATTTCCAACATAGGATTACCATCCACAACCCCAAAGGACCTGTTAACAGATCAAAATTATGGAGCCTTGTTTGGTTGTCCTTTAGTTTGTGATCAAAGGACCATTGCAAATTATTTCTTTGATTCCTTCTTTGCTTTCTTCCCCTGAACTATTTGCCAACTGTCCTCCAGCCTTACAGCTTCCTCCTGCCAAATCAGAGAGTTATCACAAGAACACATCATGTTTCCATTCCATTTGCTACTTACCTGCTTACCCTAACCATCTTCCAACTCATACCCCACCACTTTCTCTTGTGGCCTAACCAACCCACCTTTCTCCCTACACTCAGGAGTTGCAGTTCCGTTTTTGAAATTTAAATCCTTATTACTTCCATTAGAAACCGCAGTATCATTGTTACCACTCTTGTTCCCTTCCTGAAACAAGACAACATTCATAAATTGTTGGTCCCCCCTTTCTATCTATTTCGACTATGATTTCTCTTCTTGAGTATGAACCCCATTGCCCCGACCCTCTTGATTGCTGCTTTTCAACTGGGAAATCTCTTGTTTCTCCTCCTGTTTCTCCACTATGTAATGTTGTGGATTCACATTTTTCCACCATGAGGTAGATTTTTCTTCTTCTATTTTTAGCTTATTTCATCGCCACATGCCTAGTTTGGTAGCAATTTTTGCATCTAAAACAAACCCCTTCATAGTCTAGTGGCTACACCCAATAGCCCTTCGAAGTTTTAAGTCGAATCTCTTTCGAGGGCACCTTGGACACATCCTTTCTACCAAGATTTGGGCATAAGTCGAATGTATAAGATTTGAAGACCCCTTGTCACCATTAAAAAACTTCCTAGAGTGTTCCCCACACCCTCAGGCTAGATTCAAACCAAAACTGGAGAGGGAGGTTAGGAAGCCTCACCCAAATAGAAGCCCTTTCAAATACTTCACTGGATGGGTTAAAGGATGGATTCCATGGCTTGAGCATCAAAATGTGTTTTTCATCCCATTCCCAATGAAAATCGCACAAGACCTTATTTCTATCTTGTTATTTTTCAAAAACAACAATAAAAAAACCTTTTTCCATTGGATAAATTTGCACATACCCTTCTAGAATAGGCTTCCAATGAGTAGAAATCCATTAGCGAAGGTTAGGAAAGCTTGGCCAAAACCCCCTAAATTCACCAATCAGGCCCAAACCAAAAAACACTCTTTCATTTAAAATCACCTCTTTTTCTAGCTCTTCATTTAGTTCCATTGTGATTAAATTATGTGTGGGATGAAATTCTAAGTTTCCTAACCCCACTCCTATAGAATTCTTTGTAGGGTGTTGCACTGTTATGCCATGGTATGCTATGCAATCCACACTCTCAGATAGCTTTATGCCCTTTCCAACACCTTTTCCCCAGAAAACAAAAGCACCCGCATGTTCTCCTTTTTGAACTCCCAGTGCAACCCGGTCGCCATCATTTTGGCCTGAGGACTTCCTTTCTTGAAGCATTTGACTGTCCTGTCCCTCCTCTTTGTTGTTGCAGTCTCCACCAGGTTGAAATCCTCCATTCTCCTCTGTCAAGCCAAGCCCAATGGGGTTGAGCTGATCAAAACCCTAGCAATTCCTCCCTCCTGCTTCCAACCGTTGTCGTCCATCGCTACCCCATGTATATGTTTATTGTTACATTAAGGTAGACATATATATATATGTGTGTGTATGTATGTATGTATAATTTTTTTAGCATATGTATCTATATATATAAGTGTACACTCGGATATTAAGATATCAATCTGTATATACATTATATAAATGTATTAATATATATATATATACATAAGCGTATATAATTAAATACATATGTATTGATAAGTGTA
The DNA here is from genome assembly GCA_007258455.2 of Sequoia sempervirens. Lineage (NCBI taxonomy): Eukaryota > Viridiplantae > Streptophyta > Pinopsida > Cupressales > Cupressaceae > Sequoia > Sequoia sempervirens. Next base: position 15,484 of record VDFB02098416.1, on the reverse strand, counting down.
TATGTATATATATGCAAGCGATAGTGTATGAATGTGGCTAGTAAAGAAATGATGATTTATTGTTGGGAATAGGATGCCATTTAATTGCAATCCTAAACATTATTTCATGTATCTCCTAAATCCTTGGAAAGTGTTCCCCAAACACTATGGTTAGAAAGAGATTAAATTTGAATGAAATGAATATGTAAATTGACATTTTTAATTAATTCTAAATGATAGGAACATGTGGGGACGCCCATGAAGAGATCCTACAAAATAGGAGCACATGGGGCACCCACATGGAAGGTGGAACCCACCTTGAGTTAAGTTAATTGTTTGGAGTAAAGGATAACACTTTTGTAATGCACGTAAAGATCCTAGAAGTTAGGGATTGATGTTTACATGCATGAAGTTTAGTTCAATTCAATTCAATTCGGTATGATTCAATTTAGTTCCATTGATTCGATTCGGTTCAATTCGATTGGTTCAATTCAGTCGGTTTAGTTTAGTTTAGTTTAGTTTGAATTTATGGTTCCGGTTATCTTTAGTTAGTTTTGGTTAAATGCTAGTTGACTTCAATTTATCTTTAGTTAGTTTTAGGTTGAATGCTAGTTGACTTTTAGTTAACTTGGAATGCAGCTAATGACTTGAGTTGCATGACAAATAATAGGTGACTACTTTTCGGTTAATAGGGATGGTCATTCTTGCATGAATGGTGGAGAGATATGTTTCAGTTAACAAGATTGGCAAGCGGACCAACTTTAGGCTTTCAGGGCCCCAGCTTCTTGGGGTTGAACACTTTGCATGACAGCTATAACAGGCTGAGTTAAGTGGGCCCATTCTTGGGTGCCAACTTTGAGGATAAGCTTTGAAGATATCTTCAAAATAAAGGTTGAGTTATGACTTCAGTTTGGGACGCCCAAATGGATGAAGGAGTTTATTTGACATTGTTCTTCACGGTAAAACTCTACTTGCAAGAGATAGGTGTAGGTTTTGTGAGATAAGCATTGAGCTTTGTAATTGTAATTCTTTGGAGTTTACAAGGTTGATTATTGCCTATTCATCTCAAGTAAGTTGAAGAGAGTTTGTATCAGATTTGATTATGGAGTTGTGAGAAGAAAGAAAGAGGTGTTGAAACAAAGAAACATCACAAGCAAGTTAGGTTAAAACGTTCTTTGATTGACTGGCGTTCCCGGACATAGATAGCATTTGTAACCTTCCAGGTGTGCTGATATTTTGTGTACTTCTACAAATGGTAAAATGAATCTAAATAGATAATCATCCACAAATAATTTGTAACAAATAAAAATTTAAAATTAGATCTACAATATAATAGTTTTACAAGTTTTAAAGCTACATAATTACCTCCATATTCAACATTTGGTATTAGAGTTGAGGTTGGGATGCCTTGCTCTTAAAATTTTGAAGATTTTTTGGCTGTAGTGGGAGATTTTACTATTGTGTTATTTCTGATTTTGGAAAATAAGTTTGTTACAATGAGTTTTAATTCTTGTTTAGATATTGAAAGATTCAATGGATCTAATTATGAGATGTGGAAACTAAAAATGGAGGATCTCCTCGAAGAGAGAGATCAGTGGTTAGTTGTTGGTAATGAGACTTGAAGTCACCTACAACAATGTCAAATGAGGATTGGGATAAGCTTGATAAGAAGGCAAGAGGGACCATAAGATTATGTCTTGTTGATGTTGTTCTCTTGAATGTTTCAGAAGAAACTATTGCATATAAACTGTGGAAGAGAATAGGTGATATCTATCAAACCAAAAGTCTTACTAATAAGTTGTATCTGAAAAGACGGTTGTATTCTTTAAAGATGAAAGATGGTGATTCTATTGCAAATAATTTGAATGCTTTTAATTTTGATTCTCGAGTCGGTTAGACAGCATATATGTAAAGTTAGAAGATGAAGATAAATGCATTTTGTTAATTTTGTTCTTTTGGGAATCTTGGGAAAATCTAATTGTTGCTATAAGTGGTAGTGGTGGTGATCCGAAGATGGACAATATAATTCCTATTCTCCTATTAGAGGAGATGAGGAGGAAGTCTAAAATGGAAATCGAAGATGCCTTGTTTGTAAAAGGTAGCCTTGAGAAAAAGGAACCTAAGGGAGACAAGGAAGGGAAGGGTAAATCAAAAGGATAGAGTAAGGTAAAGTATTGGAACTGTGAGGTGAACAAGACATGTGAAAGAAGAGTTGGAGCCGAAAGGAACAGTTCTTCTACAAAGGAATCCTTGGATGACGGTAATCATGCATTGATCATTTCATGTAAAAATTTCAGTGATGACTATTTGATTGAAGTTAAAGAGTGATCTTCATGAAGAGGATGGTAATCATGATGCCATGTGTAGCTCGTACCACAGTTTAATGGGAGTTGTTGGTAGTGACATGGGTGCATCATTGGTATGGTTATCTTCATGTGATTGGTGATATGTTTTATTGGTTTAGAGTGGTTGCTATTATGTCATGGTTTACTCTTGATATGCATTTAGAGTGACAGGGATGTATATATATGTTATGAGGGTGCATGTGATCTCCTACTAGGAGATGGTTAGAATCATGTTGTCATGTTTATATTCTGATTCATGATTGGAGCTTTGCTTGATCTTGTGTAGTTCTCTTAAGTATTAGGTACATTAATCATTTGCTTGATTACTTCATGAAAGTGCTATGTTGAATTTGGAGTTTGGCATGGATTGGTTGGTTACAGGTCCTCATGGATACTTGGAGACATAGGTGAGGCTTGAGTTCTCTTATGGTAGGAGACATGTGTTGAGATGGTTACTTGTAAGAAAAGATTTTTCAATAGTAAAGATTGAGAAGCCTACACCTTTGTTGGATGTGAGTTCAACACACTCGGCGGTTTCACATGCCTCTAAAGAGGCAGTTTGGATACAAAGACTTGGGAAAGGTATTGGTTTTAATTGCAAGTAAGTTAAACTTGAATGTGATAGTTAGAGTGCTATGTGTTTAGCCAAAAATCCTATGTATTATGCTCATACTAAGCATGTTGATATTCAATATCACTTTGTCAATGGTTGAAGTGGGAAGGTATTAATTGAAATTTGACACTTTAATTAATGTTGCATTATCTTACGAAACTAGTTCCTATAGATAAGTTATCTTGGTTTTGAGTATTAATCATTTGCTTGGAGCTTCATGATTATGTAGGTTGCATTTGAAGTTGGCATGGATTGATTAGTTGGTGCAAGAAGGCCATTGGCCTTGAGTCATGTACTTGATTTATAATAATGATTCCTTGTTTAGAATAATTTCAAAGTATAATGTAAAGTGGGAGAATGATGGGAATAGGATGCCATTTAATTGCAATCCTAAACATATTTCATGTATCTCTACAAATGTGGAAAGTGTTCCCCAAACACTAGGATTAGAAAGAGATTAAATTCAAATGAAATGAACATGTAAATTGACATTTGTAATTAATTCTAAATGATAGGAACATGTGGGGATGTGGTTGAAGAGCTCTAAAAATAGGAGCACATGGGGCACCCAGCAGGAAGGTGGAACCCACCCAACGAGTTAAGTTAACTATTTGGGTAAAAGATAGCACTTTTTTATGCATGTAAAAGATCCTAGAAGTTAGTGATTGATGTTTACATGCATGAAGTTAATTCAATTGAGTTAACAGGGGGATGATCATTCTTGCATGAATAGTGGAGATATGTTTCAATTAATAGAGATTGAAAGCTTGGACCCACTTTGGGCACCCAAGTTGGCTTCTTGGGGTTAACACTTTTGCATGATAAGATATTTCATAAGGCTGAGTTAAGTGGGCCCATTCTTGGGTGCCAACTTTGAGGATAAGCTTTGAAGATATCTTCAAAATAAAGGTTGAGTTATGACTTCAGTTTGGGACGCCCAAATGGATGAAGGAGTTTATTTGACATTGTTCTTCACGGTAAAACTCTACTTGCAAGAGATAGGTGTAGGTTTTGTGAGATAAGCATTGAGCTTTGTAATTGTAATTCTTTGGAGTTTACAAGGTTGATTATTGCCTATTTATCTCAAGCAAGTTGAAGAGAGTTTGTCTCAGATTTGATTTTAGGTTGTGAAGAAGAATTGTTGAAGGCAAAAGAAGCATCACAAGCAAGGATTGGAATTATTGTAATCTTATTCTGAGATTAAATAATACATTGATTCTTGGTGGAGTTTTTTCCTGAAAGGGTTTCTCCACGATATATGTTGTGTAACTTCTATCTTTTGGTCTTATTATTCTACAATATTTTGTGTACTTCTACAAATGGTAAAATGAATCTAAGCGATTAGTGTAAAAGAATTTGTAACAAGAACACTTAATTAGATCCTGATATAATAATTTTACAAGTTTTAAAGTTGCATAATTACCTCCATTTTCAGCATTTATATGGATAGCTATTCATGTACAAGTAACCATGAATGTAATTATGTCGATATACCTTAATATATGTGAGCGTGTGTAACATATATGGTCTTATGTATTATAATTTCCTTACTTAGCGATATAACACACAAGTTGGAAGATAGCAAAGTTGAAAATCCATTACTACACATTATAAGAACATTGGAATCATAGAGCTAATGTGAGGGGAGATCTCTTAATACAAAGTAGATCACTCAAGCATGTATGGGATAAATACAACTATTAGTTTATATGCTAAGTATATTGCCTTTGAACCAAGACTTTAAGTAGCCATATAGAAGAATCTGATTATGCTTTGAAGGTGGTTATACATATCAACTTATGATAAGCTTAGAAGTCAATTTATTACATGAATGTAGGCCAATTGTATATATATCATAAACAAAGCATTATAGAGGCTGAATATAATGTATATTGGCAAGGAAATAAGATCAAACCATATGCAATATATAGTGCAACAAATAAGTTGATATGGAGTATTTGACTTGGTTGATGCTTTGTGGAAAAACTTCTTTGACTTAGTAAACAACAATCTGATATAGATTGGTTGACCGGTACTATTTAGGAAAGAGTCATTTTATTTGTGATAATAATATGCGATTTTCGGCCAAAGACCAAGTCAACTATAAAACATGCTTCTTGGTGAATATAGACTTATTCAACTATGCAAACATCAAGCAGAGGAATAGGAAACATGATGTATTCTTGGTGGCACCTTTGGAGTCCTATTATCTGTAAATATCATTGTGTATACAAATGAATTCTATCATGTGGAGATTTGAATTAGTCTCTAATTGTTGTCGATCAATAGGGTCAATCTATAGTTGTTTAAGCTAAGTATCTGCTTACATGTTCACCACCTTTTAGCTATGATAAATGTGTTGTTGTGCATGCTTGTTGCTGTCAAAACTCATGCCTAAACTGTAGGTTGAGTAGTTACCAAATTGCTGTATAAATAGTGAAGCTAGTTCACTTGTTTTGGGGCGCATTCCTTGAGCAATTTTTTGCATTATTTACATTCTGTTACGTATTAAAGCATCACGATGATTGAGAGCTTTGAGCATTAGAGAGAGTTCATTATTATTTTAAGAGAAGTATCTTTCCAACTTGAGGGTTAGAGGTTATTGTGACTTTGTTGGAGTGATCGAAACTAAGGTAGTTGTTGTTCTGGGAGAGTTGTGTTGCAACCAATCAATTGGAAGCGTATTACAGGCATGAGGATAATCTTCCTTTAATTGTCTTAGCTTTTTAAAAACTATTTTATGCTTGCTTTAACTAGTATATTGTGAATATATGCATTTAAGAGAAAAGTATTGTTTACTTTGAAAGAAAGTAGAAGCTACATATGTTGTTTGTGAAATGTTCATAATTACTCCATAATAGGAGGGTTATGTTTATCATAAGTATTACATACTAGATATGAATAAACATGGGAAGCATAAGGCTTATTCATAGCTTAAACCCTTTTAGTCAAAGAGGTGATACTCTCGAATGGAATCATCTATTGTTATGAGAACTCTTCGATTGAGGCCGTGCATTGTGTTTGTATTTACTCCATAATAGGAGGGATGTTTTTCATAGGTATTATTATTATACTAGATATGATTAAACATGGGTAGCTTAAGGAATACTCATAGCTAGATATTTGATTATGCTAGATGGCTAGTAGGTTACTCATGGGATTGTTGTCCAGTGAAGGGAGGGAACTAGTACTTTGCTTAATGAGTTGTGTTACCTTGGAGTGGGTGTTAAAGAGATAGGTTATCTTGGGAGTAAAGCTTGCCCATGGAGGCGATTGCTAATAATAGATATAATGGACTTAAGTCAAAATGAGCTTGTTATCATGTAAGTAGATGGTAGACCTTCACTAGAAAGTGAGTACATTGTTGTTGAGAATACTTGGGATGGTGCAGAGGCTCCTTTGTGTCGATTCACCATGTCAATTAAATGCAGGTGTTGCATTTAGCGTGGAGTTATAAATCCCTAGTAATGGAACAACACTGGAGTTGGTGGTTCATATGGGGTTACCTAACCAATCTCTTCATCGAAGGGTAGGGCCATCTATTATTGATAAATGTGTGGTGGAATGCATATGAGTCCGTGGTTGGCAGAAAAACACTTGAGTGATGCTTCTCCTCCTTAGCAGGCGACAAAAGACCAAGATTTTGAAAGGAAGATTCCTGGACCATCTATATCTTATGCTCTGAAGCTTGATGGAGTTGTGTTTGTAATTGTGTACATTCTTGGAATATTGTAATTTGTGAAATTATTATATTGGAACGGAATCCTTATTGAATATTGTATGACATCTTTGTTCAATATGATATCTATGTTTTGGGAAGATTTGTATAATTACTTTGGATTGCAATGAAAAAATTGGAATTTTTGTTATTTCAATTATGCAAGTAATTTACATTATTGGAATAAATTTTTTTATTGCTATGTCATGTCGTAACGATTTATTCACTTAAGGTTAAAACAAAATTTTACTATGAAGAACACCGGGGTTATTACATGTGGTATCATAGCTACCAAGTTCAATAATAGAACCTATGAGCTCATTACGTAAATGTTACGTAAACCTTATCGGAAGATAATGGGTGAAATGTTCTTACGCCAAAATGGCAAGAGAAAAGAACATGGGGAAATAAAAAGGAAGATGAGATCCCTAGAAACTTGTTTAAGTCTGGGATTGGATACGAGTCGTCCCTAGAGTGAAAACTCCTAAACCAACAACTTATTGTAATATTCCCTTGGATTGCGGAAGATTATGCAATCGGGTTATGTAGGAAGTATAACCAATATATACATTCATCCTACGAAATAGATATAAAACTCTAATGGACAAAGAAGATTGAGAGAATCTCCCTTATTGATAGCAACCTATAGCTTCAAAGAGTCAAGGATTCTTGGATTTAAGAAGAATACTACGAATCCATGGGTATGCATTGTTGGCATAATATGGATCAAAGTAGAAAGTCAACAAAGGAGGTATCCAAGAGGTTGGAGAACTCTTGACTTGAATCCAATTTTTGTCCAAGGCTATGAACTTGTAAGAAAAGAGACAGTGCCTTAGGAATAAGGGAAAAGACCAGAATGGTCAGAAAAGAAGTAACCAATGAAGTGGACATGGTTGTACCAACCAAAATTGATGAGAACAATTTGGAGTTTTGATTAAGATAAGAAAAAGAAAGCAAGCAACCTTAGAGTGTTTAAGGTTACAATGTACCAAGAGTTGGAACAAAGTCACTTGAAACGATGATTGTGAGAAAGAAGCCTGAAAAGGAAAATCGTATTGATCTAACAAAGGTTTGGATAGTACATAGATGTGTTGGAGTATAAGTAGAACTCACCAACGTGTCAATAAAAACCAACATATGTTAGAGGTTCCAAAAGGAAATGGAATGCAGTATAATGCTATGTGTCAAATTAATAGAAGTTGTAAGGAAACGACACTCTAAGTTGAAAAGTACATCAACAAAAAGGCTTGTGAGTATGGATATTCCTCCACCAACAAGGATAATGGGAAGAGAATTGGAATAATATAGAACCTCTTAGCTTGTAAGGTTGCTAGTTATTCAATAGATCTTTTATTAATGATCCAAAATGTTGAATCCGTGAGATAGAAATTAATGATGAATCTAACTATGGGAAAAAGTATATTCAAGGTATGCCATTGAGGCAAGAAAAAGGCAAAAAAAAACCAACAACAAGGAATGAAAAATCATTTCATGAAAGAAAATATTTCCTAAGAGTTCAACTTTGAGTCGAACGAATGTCATGAAAACACTAAGTGGGGAAAGAAGAGAGTGGATTGACTTGGATTAAGTACTCCACTCGACGAAAAACATGGATATGTTTTCAATTGGGAAGAATTTTGAATTCTTAGTAAGTCACGATGACAATTAAGTCATGTACTTCATGACCACGAGGATTAGGTATTGGAATTTCTTGGAGAAAAATAGTGGAAAGGTTAAGAGTTGTGACCTACTACCACACCATACCTTGCATATATAATAGGTCACAACTCTTGACCTTTCCACTATTTATCTCCAAGAAATTACAATACCTAATCCTCGTGGTCATGAAGTAAATGACTTAATTGTCATCACGACTTACTAAGAAGTCAAATTTCTTCCTAATTGAAAACATATCCACATTTTTCGTCAGGTGGAGTACTTAATCCGAGTCAGTCCACTCTATACATATATATGTGTGTGTGTATGTATATATATATATATATTGAATGAAAATTGATTGCTATTATAATGGATGCCTTAAGGAAGGGATAGGTGGATAATTTGATCATGAAAGGGAAGATCATTGTCTATCGGATAGACAAGGGAAGATCTAGATTACTTATGATTTGTAAGAAAGTGTCTTACTACTCCTATTACCTTATGAGAAGTAGCTTTTGTTGATCTAGTCGTAGATAGATAGACTGTGTATAGTGTGAGATATGTCAATGTCATGAAGCAACTTGACACTGTAGCTAACTATGATAGAAAACCTTGGGGATGATAAGGTTTAGCTATAAATCCATAGTGAAGGTATGCAAGATACAATGTGATGCTATGTGAACCACATCAAAATATATTTACTGGAATAACTAATACTTGAATGAAAACCTAGGTTTAGAATAACCTATTTGGGACGAGAAGTTCATTTGATAAAGAGAGAAACCTTAGGTTAAGTTTTACCTATTAGGTTGGAATATGTATTGGACTACTCATTAACACCAATAGGTTGGGAATAACTTACTTGGTGGAGTTGTACATTTGGTCTTGATTGGAACACATAGGGTTAGATCAATAACCTATATAAACAAACTAGTCATTGGTTGATGAATTAGTATAAAGATCAGGGTTTACTGAGATTGAGACTCACCTATGTGATTAAGTGAATCACTTGAGCTAATGAGAAAAGTTCATGCTTGGTAATTAGGTATGCAATTAAATTTGATATCTTCTAGGAGCCATCATGATGAATGGGGATTAATACTCAAAATTAGTACCAATTCTTATCGAGAAAATTAGATTAAGTTAAAAGATATTACATCTTTGAAAATAATCTAAGGATAGAAGAAATCCATGGAATGGATGTCCTAAGATAAACAGGATTTATCTCTGCGAAAATCCTAACCATTATTAATTGGGAATTAAATATGGAATGAGACCACAAAATAGGTTTTCACTTAGTTAAAGAGTAGACTAATATGGGATATAAAAGAGCCTATGTACCCAAAATTTTGGAGAATCAAGAGATGGAATGAGAAAGTTGATGTCAAAGATAGGACATTGGAGGTACAAAGTTATTTGTTGGACGAGAAACCACTATAATTTGGAAAAGATGGAGTAAGAGGCCGCACGAGATGAGGAAAGTTAATGTCCAACGTGCCAGGAAATGAAGATAGGATGTTGTCATTGGAAGGACATGTTTACTCTCTTGAGATTCTAGAGGGGTAGTGATAGAATGCAAGACAGTTTAACCTGTCAATGTCAATGAAACTGACATAATGTTGTGGTGGACAAACTCACCAAGGTAACCAACGTGGTTGGAAACTTGATTTATGGGATTTTAGTCCTAAGAAATATATTATGCGAGGTAGTTGCTTAGAATTCTTGAGAAGGTAGTCTCAGTTGTGAATGAGAAAATAATGATAAGGTTGTGTTGACCATGATCATACTACGAGACATTCAATGGAACAAATGCACAAAATATTATTGTAACCAAGTAGGCAAAAGAGGAAAACTAAATCTTGAATGATTTCTTGAGTACTTGTAAATTTCTAACGTCGAGGTTTGATCCATATATGGAAGGAACGTTGAAAACTCTATCAGGCTAAAATAGGATAAAGGGTTAACCTTAAACTTGATAGTTTGTCAAAAAGGAGTAATAGATCAAAGAGATCAATGAAACTTTGTCGATACAAAGCTTAAGTATGAAGTAGTATCACAATTGGTAGATGTCCAAGAGTAATGTTGTGCTCAAGACAGACAAGTGGTCAAGAGCATTACTTTTGGCTAAAGTAAATAGAAAAGTAAGAGATGGGTGAACTCGACTTTTGAGTCATTTGAAAGTGTAAATACAAAAGGGAAGGATGGGACCCACAGTGTAGCTTACAATGCACTGACATTCCTTATCTATTTGGATTACACTGAGAATAAATTCATTAGCCAGTGAGAACGTGCTTACCAATCATTATAGTATAGGTGTCATGTGGTATATAGATATTGTTGTACATACAAAGAATGATGATTACCATGCATAAGCTCTTTGAGAGAGTAGGTATGTGTGAGGCATACAAGTTTTCCCTTTGCGATAGCAAGAACACTTGATGCAAGGTCCAAGAAGGACAAGGTTGCAAGGAGTGATGCTACATAGGATGGATGTTGTAGAAATCTTACGTATTTTGAAAATGGTAAGTAAAACTTTGTTTGAATTTATCTATATGTTAAATTGCTATAGATTATAGGGGACGATGAGTCACAAGGGGGGAAGTATGTTACACCCCAATTATGTAATTACTATTTACTACTACTATATAGGGTAAATGTGAATGTAATTGGTATTCTGATGGTGAATAAAATGTGCTTGTACTTTGTTAGCAATGCATTATGAATGAACATTATTTCATTTAATGTCATATGAAGAAATGAATACGTGTGTGAAATGGATGGTTATCGAATTAATATTCTAGCTATGGAGATGTATTATGTGTAATACATGTACTGTGAACAGGTGACCATCATGTGCTTATGAAAGTTGGATGCAGGTACATGTTCATTCCTCCAAGCAGGGGGAAAGTATCACTCAGGAGAAGATCTTGGTCAGGTAACTAGTAATGTAACCTATCCAAGCTTACACACATGACAATATATTGTTTGAGTCTAGGCATTATGTTGGGAAGTGGTAAGTCATCCTTAGCATAATGTATCTGCATTAGTAAGGGTCTTGATTACTAGTGAATGCATGCTTGAATGATGTTTATCTGTTTGAGTTTATGAGTTCTTCCTTGTGTTACTATGCTTTATTGATGAGATAAGCATGCGTGGAATGTATGTGTATATATACATTGCACGTATGTTTCCTATCAATAAGATAACAATAGTATATGTGCTTAGGTATGGAAATACAACAATGTTATATATATAATTGTTTTAGCATATGTATCTATATATATAAGTGTACAATTGGATATTAAGATATCGATATATATATACATTATATATAGATATATATATCTTAATATCCGGGTGTACACTTATATATATAGATACATATGCTAAAACAATTATACATATACATATATTAATATATATATATACGTTTACCATAATGTAACAATAAATATATAATTAAATACATATGTATTGATAAGTGTATATGTATATATATGCAAGCGGTAGTGTATGAATGTGGCTAGTAAACAAATGATGGTTTATATGAATAGCTATTCATGTACCAAGTAACCATGCAAATGTAATCATGTTAATATATATTAATATATCCATATATACACACTATGTGATATATATGTTTAAATATATTAATATATGTGAATGTGATAAACATGTATGGTCTTATGTATTATAGGTGCCTTGCTTAGCATTGATATAGCGCACAAGTTGGAAGATATCAAAGGCTTAGAAAAGTCATTTAATAAATTATAAGAGCATTGGAAACATAGGTGTGAATTTGAGGAGAGATCTCTTAATACAAAGTAGATTGCTTAAGCACATGGGATAAATGCAACTATTAGTTTATATGCTAAAAGTATGTTTCAACCTGAACAAAGACTTTGGCACAACCATATAGAAGAATACGATTATGCTTTGAAGGAGATTTATACATATGAACTTATTATAAGCTTAGAGGCTGATTTATTACATGAATATAGGCCAACTATATATATATATATATACAAAGCATTATAGAATCCAAATATAAGGTATATTGGCAAGGAAATAAGATCGAACCATATGCAATAGATGGTGCAACAAATAAGTCAATATGGAGTATGTGACTTGGTCGATGCTTTGTGGAAAATGTCCTTGACATAGTAAACATCAATCTAAATGGGTGGATTAAATACTTGTAGCACTATTTAAGAAAGATTCATTTCATTTGTGATATGTTGATTACTCGGCCAAAGACCAAGTCAACTATAAAAACGTGCTTCTTGGTGAATATGGACTTGTTCAACTATGCGAACAACAAGCAGAAGAATAGGAAACGCGATGTATTCTTGGCATCACCTTTGAGTCCTATTATTTGTAGATATCTATTGTGTATGCAAACCAAATTCTATCATGTGGAGATTGGAATTAGTCTCTAATTGTTGTCGATCAACAAGGTTGATCTATAACTGTTTTAGTTGAGTAAGTGCTTACATGTTCGCCACCTTTTAGCTGTGATATATGTGTTGTTGTGCATGCTAGTTGCTGTCAAAACTCATGCCTAAACTATAGGCTGAGTAGTTACCAAATCGCTATATAAATAGTGGAGCTAGTTCACTTGTTTGGGACACATTCCTTGAGCAAGTTTTTGCATTCTATTTACATTCCTATCTACATTATTCTGCTTAATACAACGAGTGAGAGATTTGAGCATTAGAGATAGTTTATTGTTATTTTGAGAGAAGCATTTGCCAACTTGTGAGTTAGAGGTTATTGTGACTTTACTAGAGGGATTGATACCAAGCTAGCTATTGTTTTGGAAGTGTTGTGTTTGCAGCCAGTTGATTGGAAAGATTATCACAGGCATGGGGATAATCTTCCTTTGTTTGCATTAGTTTTGAAAGAGTTATTTGTGTTTTTTTTATGTCTATTACAGTTACATGCATTTATAGAAAAGTATTGTTTACTTGGAAAGAAAGTAGAAGTTGCATATACTATTTGTGAAATGCTTGTAATTACTCCATAATAGGAGGATTATGTTTATCATAAGTATTAAAAACTAGATATGAATAAATATGGGAAGCATAAGGCTTATTCATAGCTTTAACCCTTTTAGTCAAACATGTGATACTCTTGAATGGAATCATCTATTGTTATGACTACTCTTCGATTGAGGCCATGCATTGTGTTGTAATTACTCCATGATAGGAGAGATTGTTTGTCATAGGTATTGTTATTATACTAGAGATAATTAAACATATGTAGCTTAAGGGACACTCATAGCTAGATATTTAATTATGCTAGATGGCTAGTAGGTTACTCCTGGGATTGTTATCCAGTGAAGGGAGGGAACTAGTACTTTGCTTAATGAGTTGTGTTACCTTAGGTTGTGTTAAAGAGAATGGTTATTCTAGGGAGTAGCTTTCTGGTGGAGAGGGATTGCCTAAGTATAGATATAATGGCCTTAAGTCAAAATGAGCTTTCTATAGTGTAAGTGAATGGTAGACCTTCACTGAAAGTATCGGGTGAGAATACTTTGGCCAAAGTAGTGTGATTGTTTGGGGCTCCACTGTTAGGTCACTGTGTCCAATTAAATGCACGAGGGTTACCTAGTGTAGGTTATAAATCTTAGTCATGTAGGGCACAACACTAAGCTCAAAGTGGTTTGTCGTACGAGGTTACCCAACTAATCTCTTCGTCAAAGAGTAGGGCCATCTATCATCGATAGTTGTGCGGGGGACTGCATATGAGTTTGTGGTTGACAAAAAACCGCTTGAGTGATGCTTCTCCTCCTTAGCAGGAGACAAAAGACCAAGGTTTTGAAAGGAAGATTCTTGGACCATCTATATCTTATGCTCTGAAGCTCCGTGGAGCTATGTTTGTAATTGTGTACATTCTTGGAATATTGTAATTTGTGAAATCATGATTGGAATGGAATCCTTATTGAATATTGTATGACATCTTTGTTCAATATGATATCTATGTTTTGGATAGATTTGCATAATTACTTTGGATTGCAATCACAAAATTGGAATTTGTGTTATTTTAATTATGCATGTAATTTACGTTATTGGAAGAATTTTTTTTATTGCTTAGTCATGGCGTCATGATTTATTCACTAAAGGTGAAAACATTGGAAATTTTACTGTGAAGAACACCAGGGTTGTTACACTTTTGAACTTGTAAATTAAGGCATGATTCATCAAGTAATTGATGTCTTCTTCAACCGAGTCTGATTGAATCACCAAAATTAGTCAATCTTGACTCCTTTCCAGGTAGCCATTTACTTTCAAGAATTGAGGACCCCCATTTAGTGATGGGCCCTCCCCACTCGTGGACTTATTCAAAAAGTTTAAGGCACTCGCATGCTTGAAATATGATGCGTCATTCTCGATCAAAACCTCTCAAAGAGGCATATTTTTCTTCAAACTAGCACCTCTAGATAATGTCGTATTGATCAAAAGGGGAAGAAAGTCGCCCAAAGGACCCCCACCTAGGTCCTTGCAAATTCATATCCACCCCCAAAACCCCTAAAAATTTCAACAACACAAATAGTAATCCCAAGCAGCACCCCCACACCACCTTGAATATCAGAAACCCCCTTCGCACTTGACACACCTAAATAACAACACACACAAGGGAAGAGAAGCCACTTATCAGGGTCCGAGACCTAGCTTGTGTGATGTAGCATTAGCTCCACACACTCCCTTGCCTAACATTTTCCTCGCTAACACCACTTTCGCAAAAATATATTAACATGGTAAATTTTTATTTTATTTTATTGTTTTGAATTTTATATTTATAAATAATAATACTTAATTTGACATAAAAAATAAAAAACTCACATTAAAATTTTATTTTCGCCTAAAATTACTTGCCATCATCTATATTATCAATCTTTCCACCATAATTAGTTTTAAAAAAATATTAAATTCCATATCTCTCCACGTATTTTATATAAGTAAGAAAATATCCCTTTTGACACCTCATTGTGAAAAAAATCAATTCCGTCACTTTGAACAATGATAAAGAAAATTTACAAAAATATTTAAATATTTCATTCTTTTACTATAGATTCTTTAAAAATTATACTTTATAAATTTTTTACATAAATTACTTACGGAGTTAAAGCAGAAAACATTTTTCATTTTATATTTTTAATAAATTTTA